>JAPQRQ010000007.1:21132390-21147220 GCA_037367365.1 Apogon talboti
TATATGCCAACAGAATGTCAAAGGTGATAGTGTACTCTTATAAGGCATAAATAAATAAGAATAAATGTGAAAACTGAAGCAGGTTGTTGCAGACAAAATAATCTTTTCACTGACATCTGGCACTTTAGTTACCTAAATCCAAAATTCACTCATTTGGTAATCACAACCACAAGGGCAATATTGAACTAATCATTTAAAGTCTTTATTGAAATCTAATATTTAAGCTAGTCTGTTCTAGCATGTCAGACTTTTGGCTTTCAGTCTCTCCCTTTTTATCAATATATTTAATAAGGAGTGTGGTTCAAATAAATGTTATCTTCCACTGCTGACAGGAATCTCTGTTATAACGTATTTAAACCAATGCATTCATTTTAAAGTTAGTTTAACATTACTGTAGTTCTCAGGGGAAAAAAAACCTTTAGATATGTAGCGATTGTCTCTGACGAACCCTGAGAAACCCTGGTGAGATAAAACACACACCGAGGGCTATTTCTGTTACTCTGTAAGTTGTCAGCAATGAGAAATAATGAGACTTAGTCAATTCTAACAGTAAAAAACGTCTAATTCAAGGCACATAACAGTCTAGTGTACAAAACATAAAACCTTGAAATGGCAGAGCTCAAGCTTGTAACTGTGTACTGCATTTCTATAAACTACCATCATGAGGCAATAGAAACGATACAGGCACCTACAGTATGTGGTGTCATCAGTAAAGACAAGTCATAAACCAAGTAACAGTAACAAACTATGAAACAATAAGAGCCAATACTGAATTAAATATTTTGTCAACGTCCCTGCACATGCCTGCTTACCCTTTTTTTTTTTTTTTTTTTTTTTTTTTTTTACTTTAACACACATTGAACAATTACTTTTAGTGTTCAAGGCTACATTCAACTACAGCTTGGAAATGCATCACGTGAAATGTTGATATTTAAGACCCAATTTTACAAACACGCCACCAGTTAAAAATGGAAATGCCAAAAGCTTTCATGTGCAATAATGTCTGTCCTGAAAGAATAACAGATTCACCAAATTACGTCTGATGCAGGAACTCGAGACTGAAATGACAAACTTATTTTGTACCAAAAAGATTAAATCCCAAAAGGCACTTTTGTATTGTATTATTATATATGGTAGATGTGACCATCTCAGAGCTAAGAATCCCTTAAAACCACAAAAAAAATAAAATAAAATCATGAAAATCAAATCAAAGTCAATCACAGATCCATCTTCAGCACCATATCGAACCAGTGTTCACTGTGTATACAGGGCAGAAGGTGCTTTAGTGTAACGTGTCGTTCTGCAGACGGTGAGGGTCTCTCCAAGGCACATGGTCGTAGTGCATGCTGACAAAGATTAATATTTCTAGATGTTTTATAAGAACTGAGGCGCAAGAGCTGATACCTGCTGATATACCTCATCTTGAGTGAGTAGATCACACCTCTTCATAAAAGGCCATCTGAGACATGTACGCAGAGTTTCTCTGTAAGAAAAGAGAAAATTCTGAAAATGAAGTAACTGTGACTGTGGTCAGAGAAGAATGTAAATACAAAGATAAAAAGACCTAAGACAGAGGGCTGGCACCATAATGACTCTATCCCATGATTATCATAAGTAAAATTTCTTGTTCTGTTGCTTTCATGACAAACACAGTGAAATCTGGCTCACAGAACTGTAGAGGAATAATCCAATAGACCATTTTAGTCAGTAACTTCCTCCCTTTACACAATCTGCATGCTGCGGTTTTCAACGTTCCTCTCAACACATTAAAGACCAACAACCAATGAGCTGCAGCTGCACAATGAAAAAGAAAAGATGTGACAGAAAACACATCTGTTTATGTAGGATTTATTTACAGAGTTTTTGTAATTTTTTAAATGTATAACTTCCCTTTGCACAGATGTTACAGTTAAAACAACTTCTCCAACAACAATATTTTGCAAAGACCCTGTCACTGCATCCTGTAAGAGTTTTCTCCCCCTATTCCAGAGTGACAGTAGGATAGGGTGCAAGACTGTTCTCCAGTTCTGGCACAGTCCTAACGAAGTACGGTGATGTGACATAACACAGACTCTACACCTAATGAAGACACACCATTTGCTGGCACTGAACAATGGAACACAAAAAAGTGCATTTCTAATTTACCTTTAAGGTTAGGAAAGCAAAACAGGGCAGGTCTTCCATAAATACATGACATATAAACAGACATTACTGATGGTGAGTTAAAGTTTCTCTGAAATGCAACTGTGCCAATGGCGGTATACCACAATTAGTACACATTATTCCATACAATCCAACTTCAAAAACCCAAAAAAAAGTGCCCCGCTGATAGACATGAGGTGAAAGGGGTCATTAGAAGAGTACTGGTCAAATCTCAACCTGTGAAACAATGTCAAATCAGTGATAAATGCTGGCGTTTCTGGTAGCTTCATCCATTACTGCAAATAAAGATGGCTGCCATGACACAGATTCCTGCAACCGTAAAAATGACGCCAATATCCCAGAGTGGGAGGTACCATGCTGCCTGTGTGAAGTAATTCGGAGCCAGAGTCTGCACAGCAGAGTCACAGGGACATTCCATACACCAAGCAGCCAGCTGACTGAGTCATGTGACAGATTCAGGACTATGACTGGTCATTACAGGTATCAGTCGCCTATTTTTCATAACATTAAAAACACACATCTGGAAAAAGAAGAGCTGAACCCAAAACTACCTGATGAAATCTATTTAAAAGTTGCATTTGGGAAAATTTAATGAGATGTGTACGTTGAGTTTTATTTTTGCAGAAGTCCAGCCAACAGAGGGAGACCAAGACAGTCCACATCACTGCTATATACAATCTAAAGTTTCATCCAGATGTTTTATCCACACGGGAAAGGATATGATTATCATAACGATGCAATACAATTTCAGAAATCCTGTTCTATAGAATAGTCTACTGAGTGTTTTACTTCTGTGTTTGTTTATTTGACTTCGTCTGTGTTTTCATTATGATTACAATCAAATATAATTGACATTATTATAATATCAAGCAGAAATATGCAAACCATTTAAAACTATTACAGACTGGTTTATTCACTCAACCACATGGTCAGCTGGCAGCACGCTCCTGACATGAAGAGGATACAACAGTGACTTAATGACCGAGACAGTGATCTTACATACGTTGCTGTGAGGTATGTACACAGGCTCCTGTACGTATCCCCTCGCCTCACCGTGGAGGCTGTAGAGGCCGGCCTGCTGCTGCTGCTCCTCCAGCTTCAGAGACTCGATCTCTGACTTCAGCTCCTTCAGCTGGTCCTGCAGGTGTTTACTTTTCTCCATGTACTCCAGCCTAGGAACAAAAAAGCATATCCAGCGACGTGTCAGCATTAATGCATTAAAAAACAAAAACATACAAGCGCAGCCTCTGTGTCTTTAAAGCGCCGCTGCAGGGGATTTCAACTCTAACTCACCTCTCTCTCTCGATCTCCATAGACAGCCTTTTCATATCAGAGTCTTTAAAGTCCAGACGTGTAGATGACGTTTCATAGGCGAAGTTGGACGCTTCAGGAGGAGCAGGGGGAGTGGAATAAGCTGCTATGAGCTGGAAAATCACATTAAATAGACGTCAAAAAACGTAACTTAAGCACGTTAGCCCACAACACAGTTGTGCTTTTACTCATCTGACTAGCAGTCAACATTTAACAGTTATTAATTCAGTTATCAAAGAAGCATTTAACACAGTATAACAAAAATTAAATCAAAATGTTTCCATCCAACCAAGGGAAATGGGGAGTTGGGAGTTATTTTGCTCATTTCTGTCCAAATATGTTAAAGCTAATTTACACATTAACTTGTGTTGTAAGTACAGGGAAAAGTAAATCCTTAAAAATACATTCTCAGCTGCTTCTTGTTCTTAATGTTAAATGAGATGGGATGTGGATTAAAAATTGGAATAAACACTAAAAAAAAAAAAAATTCCTGACGTGCTGTAAATATCACAAACTAAATTATTTATACTAAACTGAATCTAAGAACATAACGCAGAGATACTCAGTGAGATGCAGCAAGGGCTGTATTTATTTCTGAAAAAGACAACACGTAGGGCATGTGGGCAGCAGTATACATCACCGTACTGGATATGTTGTTTTGGTGATCTCCAACAGCTTCTGTTTTGCTCTGCGCTCTGCGTCCTTCGCCTCGGTCAGATCCTGTTTCAGGTGATCTGCCTCCTTCAGCCTGAAAACACAGCTCTGGTTGGTTTAAAGCTGACAGGACTCAGCACTACTGTGTCAGGTTGCGAATTTGGGAGAGGAGGAAATGCAGCCTAATGGTCCCTAATAAGAGGCTCTTGCTGAACCGATAGATTTTTGCCTTTAAATCTTGCAAATCATTAGCATTTAGAGCAGTACATTCTACTCTCCTACTGAGAAGTGACAGGTAAAGCCTTATTTATTAACTTAATCCATGTAAATACTGAAAGTGAAAAACAAAATCCAAACTAAGCTCTAAATACACTGGAGGTGTTTTGGGAACATTTTACATTATGAGAATTTGAAACACTTATGACAACAGTATGTGCTTGTTCTATAACCATCAGTAACTATAATGCAAAATTAAGGTAAAAAAGTTAAAACCTGCAATTACTCAACACAGAAAGTTAAGGGAAAAGACAGTAAAATGTAGTCACTTCTTGCAATGTGGAGAAAGAACTTACTTTACTTTCTAGACAGTTATCATTAAGGTGATGTCCTGCTTTTTCCAAGAAACTCTGCATCAGGAAGCTCAGATTTTATGATACTAATAACTTCACTGGACTAGACTGACTAATGCTGAGAGGTTTCCGAAACTGTCAGTGTGTGTAACTGTGTTTGGCGTTTTAATGCCACACAATATTTAAGAGGAGACACTCTATAGCCCTAGTTATGACCAAAAATAAGCAGTTTATATTGAAACTGTCAAGAAATACTTGATGAAATGTAGTTCTTTGAGACACCAACCTCCTCTCCGACTGCTCTACGAGTTTGACAGCCAGCTGCTCCGCCTCCCTCATCTTCTGCTCCATCAGCCTTTTTTCCTCTTTAGTTTTCAAGGCTGTGACCTCTAACCTCTGCCTCTCTTGCTCAGCCTCTGCAGCTTTGTGAGCCAACAGCTTTGCCTCCTCTTCAGCGATCTGGGCCTTTTCTGCCAGCAGGTCTGCGGTCTCCTCAGAACGCAGCTGAGGAAATCACAATGTGGACAATTCAATCACAAACTGGGGTAAGATAAAGCATTCAAATTATTGGTATGGTGATCTGGCTTCAACTTTGATGGGTGAATTTTATTTGGACCGTATAAATCACACAGACATCAGGACTTGGTTTTCTTGTTCGTGGTGAAGCTCTTACCAGCGCCTCATTGGCCAGTCGGGCCTCGTCCTGGAGCTGGAAGAGCCTTCGTTCCATCTCTTCTTTTGCTCGTTCTGCCTCCTCCCTCATCTGTTTCTCTCTGGCCAGGATTTGACGTTCCATCTAGGTTAAAGCAGAGCAAACAAACCATCACAAAAATCAGGACTTCTATTCCTCAATCCGCATACTGGACTAACTTGCTCTTCTTTTTCATCCAGTGACCTTTTTGCGGGCCTTCTCCTCTTTAGCTTGAGCCTTCATCTGCTGCACCTCAATGGAGTCAACCTTCCTCCTCCTCATGAACAGATCATGGTTACCTATACACAACTGTAAAATCTAAAAATCACAGGAGAGAAAAGCCAGCAATAGGTCATTTCATATAATTTTAATAAAACTTTGGTATTAATGACCAACAAATAGTTAAACCAACCAGTTTGTTGACCCGCAGTTGAGATGAGTAAAACTTGAAAACATCTTTCTTCTTGTCCAGAGGTTTGATTGTGAACTACAAAAAAGTTAAAACACTTAATTTCCTCTTTGATTCTGCCACAACATTCATTAGGTTAAATGCATTTCTTTTTCCACCCCTTTAAATTTGTCAAGATATTAACATCAAGAGTCTAAGCTGTCCACCATATATATATATATATATATATATATATTTACCTCCTTTTCGCTGTAGGAGATGTTGCGAATGCCGCTCCAAGGAAAAGACTTGTTGGGGTTGAGTTTGCTGTTGGGGCTGTAGATGTGAAGACCCTGAGCATCCACACCGAGCAACAGGTCTGTGTCCCTCTTATTTTGCTGTACACACGATTTAAAAACAGAAATGTAAACCATCAAGACTAAAGGGTCGGCATTTTTAATGTTATGTTGCGTATAATCCTAATTTAGCCAAAATGGATACCGATTAACTTTATTGATCCCCACTGGGAACTTTAATGTCCATCAGCTTAAGAAACGAAAAGCCAGCAAAATAAAACAAGAAATCAATGAATTATTTTCAGAAATTTGATATGATGCTTTCCAGAGAAATTAAACTGAAAGTGTCATTAAATAAGTAGCACTGTCTGTACTTTACTATCAGGGTAAATATGGTATTTTACAGAAAACATTGTATCTTCGCTCATTTGCATCATTATTTGTTGCTAGCATAGCAACTATATTTAAGTCAGTTTTGTAGTGATTTTAACACTTTTTTCTAACACTTAAAGTGTTGGTTCATCCAGTTTATTCTGCAAGACTTTGTGCTTTTCATATTTTTCTGCTTCTGAGGAAATTAAAGCCATGATGATCAAGGACAAGTTCAGATTTGCCTCCTGATGTTTTTAACCACAGACAAGAACAGGAAGATAACCTGTCAGGCACCCAAGCTGTCAACGATGATGAGCTCAGAAAGATATGAAAACTGGAGGCCGTCAGGCAAAATGTGAGAGGACTGAGAGTGACCGTAGAGAGTGGTGGCTGGAGACATTTGACCGTTCAGTAAGAACCATTGTACTTACAAAAATGTGGACATATTGTTTACGTCATCAATGAGCAGGCTTATTATGTGCCTTATCTGTCTGTTGTGTAGTGTAATATAGTAACATTGATCAAACAAAGGTTCCAACAGCAAGTCTAAGCCTGTGCCATTCAGAAACATAAGGAAAACCTTGTTTACTGTTTACAATGTATACTTTACAAGAAGTGAGAAAAACTGTCTGTCACAAAGACAGTCATTTATACTCACAGTTATGGCAAAGTAGCTCACACCATACATCTCGAGGTCCTGGGCAATC
Organism: Apogon talboti; assembly: GCA_037367365.1. NCBI lineage: Eukaryota > Metazoa > Chordata > Actinopteri > Kurtiformes > Apogonidae > Apogon > Apogon talboti. The sequence continues at coordinate 21,139,542 of JAPQRQ010000007.1, forward strand.
TTTAGGTACTCCATCTCCGCCTCATCCCTGTACAGACATTATGAAGGACAGATGGTATATGAAACTGTGACACATTTATAACACTTTCCAGGATTAATGCAGTGTTATGGTGCCACTCGCTGGAATCAGGCCTACAGGAAAACAAACCACTCCTATACATGGACTGATAATAAGATTCATACATGGAAAATGAAATCTAGATTCTAAATACTTAATAAACAACTGACTTTTGTGTGTTTTTTTTGTCTTATTTGTTTTATATGAAGTACTGTGTAAAACTCTTAGGCCACCATTACCTTTGTTGTTTTTGCAGGGTTGTCAATAGCACACATGTATATTAAATAGACTCTTTACTATGCAACAAAAATACATGAAATACAGTATATGCAGAAAAGCAAACAAACAAATAGAACTAAATAAACTACAACTAAATGGCTTCAACATGCAAAAGTCACTATTTAATATGACCTCTGTTCATTTGACCAAAAAGTCCAAACAATGTAAAACATGATGAGTGGTGAATGAAATCTAGGTTACACTAAATACTTGACACTTTGGTTGGTAGAAACTGTCTTTTTCAAGTATTTTTAGTACATATTTTCTGTATATTCCAGTTGTATCTTGAGGCTGAGAAATATATACGTGGTCAATATTCAGTCAATATTTCATTCAGCTCTGTGTGTCGGTGCATGTAGCCTATGCACCGACGACTCAGTAAAAGGCAGAAATGACACTGTGTTGATTATCCTGGTGAAATAACATCTACAAATCTGAGTCTTACCTGGCGATGCCTCTGTGCTCTGCATACCAAGCTGTGATCTTCTCCTCCCACATGTCAGCTGTCATTTGATACTGCATCAGAACCTGCAAAACACAAAAAATTTCAGAAAAAAACACATTATTATATATTCTCACTCTTTATGTTAAATAGTGAAGTGCACCAATGTAAATTTTATTTTGTGTGAAGAACCACTTTGTGCATATTCTTATGTTTGACTTACTCTCTTTGGTAAAAGTTCATCTTGTGCAAGGAAGCCCGGCTTGTGAAAATTTGGGTCATAGTCTCCATACTGAGTGCAAAGGGTCAAAAAATAAGAAAAGAAATAAAGAAAAGGGGCTGTGAATGTAACAAACACTGAGCGTAATAATGGCATAAATTTCATCAACAGTACCTAGTTATGTCAAGGGAAAGCATACACTGATTTTCTTTTGACTTTAGGTGGCTAAAACATTGCATTATGCAGCTTCTGTGCCATGTTGGTCATGTCAGCTTCCTCACCTTCAGCAGACTTGTGAGTGTTACAGAAAAATTACTACTGCTTGATTTTTTTCATGATTTAGACTTATGGTACTATAAAACAATAATTTTTTAATCAGCTAGTATCAAACTCAGAACTTATATATATTACTGCTTTACAAAGACTTAAATGGATTATTATTAGAATACACAAAGAATGTGAATGACAGGAAGGGTCTATTAACAAAGTTAATAAAGTTTTCTCACCTTGGCTTGAACAGCGTATGATGCCAGCAGAACAGAAGCTTCAGGCGAGCAGAATATCTCTTCATCTAATATTTGCTTTTTCACCTAAACACAGGACGTGATTAAACATGTATTACTGTACTAAGGAAACATTTTTAACCATCTACAAAATGACAACTAACTGTTTCTTCACAAGAGACCGAGACATAGGTTAGTTCATAAAAGTTGCTTTCAGCTATATTACCTGTAAGAAGAAGAGATGCTGAGTAATTTCTTGGACCAATTCTTCTTCTACTTTTTCTGGGAAGAATTTAGCCAAGAAATGAAATGTTATTGGTGAGTCCTTGGGAACTTCCTGGTCCAAGACCTAAGCAACCAAATAAGCAGAAAATACTATGAATGACATATAGAAGGGGAAACATTGTGTTCATAAGACCACGTTCATGTTAAAATCACAACGATAAGCCTTAATGAGCAATTACTCGCATAATCAAAAGATGAATATGTAATCACCAGGAAGTATAAACAGAAAAGTAACTCATATATCAAATAAAAATGATGGTTCTGGGTTTACTGGTGTGAAGACATTCTTTAATTCATTCATCTTGATATAGGACTGAATACTGAATAACTTTTATTTATTATAGTCTTGAGCTCCTCTCACACAACAGGCTGACTCACCCGTTTCTCTGTTTTCAGCCAAGCGTAAGTGTCCTTTACTGTGTATCTCAGCCCAAAAAACCAAGTCTCCCTCAAGCCGACAGTGCGACACACCAGGTCAAACAGATCCTTACCTTTCCATTTCACCTGAAACACAGAAAGAGCAACAATGAAACTTCCAAATTGAAATATCTAGTTAGTTGATCCACTTGCGTTACAAACAAATATAACACATTTTTATAAAAAAAAAAAAAAAAAAGAGCAGCCTTTCACAGGCAATAGCAGAGATGACATTTCAGTCAATTCAGGTAACTTCAGACTGTGGCTACTGGATATGCATGTTGTAAAATAATTTCTAGGGATGAAGGATGGAGAAACAATTATCAGTGTATCACGTCCATGCAAAAAAAACCAAAACATCAGCAGAAATAATTACATGTTTAGTCAAAGAGGAGCTTGCAAAAAACAGGAAATGGCTTTCCATCTTTTTATGTTTTTCTCAAATATTATGAACTTCCATAGTCAAAACTTAAGATGTTGTTGAGGTTAAAAGCCATTTTATATATGGTTATGAATAAACTGGGATGGTGTATTAGAAAATACTGTCAAGAAAGACTTCTAAGAAAAAACAAATATAGGAGGAATAGTAAAATTGTACCATACCTCGCAGCTGAATTCCATTTCAGCATCCATAGTGATGACTTTGACTTTAAAAGTCTTTGGCTGTTTCTTCTTTAAACCCAGTATAGACATTTTGAGGTTGTGGCTGTCAACCAAACTAAAGGGAAAACAGCAGCACTTGCAGTCAGTAGACTATTTACTATAAGACAAGGGTTGATATTTTACAAGGATCACGATAAAAACATGCAAAACTCGAACTCAAAGTCACAAGGCACATATTAGTTAGCTAATCTGTCATGTTAAACTAGACAGAGAAATCCACTAATATCGCCGTTGCTTGTTAAACGTAGGTCTCATTTGGAAGAATTAGCAATCAGGTTTAACTATTTATTTTTGACATAAATCACTTTAATCTTGATTAGAAGCGAAATAAAAGTAAAATTTAGATGAGGCCCGTTACCAGTGAGTAAAGTTCCAAACTTCTGCCGTCCAACAGTGCACGGAGGAGGCTGGGCTTTTTGTTGGGGCGACGATTGCTAAGCTAACTGATATGTCTAGCAATGGTAGCTTTTCAGCTATGCCACGAAAACGGACCAAAAAAAGTTGTAGGAAAACCGGAACTTTTGAGAGCGCTCCATGATCAAATGCAACAGCACAAAAGACGTCCCGGTTATTAAATAGTAACTGAATAAAACTTGGAAACAAGTTTTGAAACACTTGTCTGGAGCTAATGTGTTTTAGCTGGTTAGCTCGCTGTTAATGAGACTTTCCAGAAGATTGTTTTGATTCTCTACAGGTGGGAACTGGAATAGCAGCGGGATAACACTACTGCGCATGTCAGTAAAATCAGAACTGAAGCCTACTTTACGTGGTGTCGTATTTTTTTGTTTCTTGCCATCTTGCCGAGAGGATAGAGTCACTGAATGCAGCATCAATTAAAGTTGTAAACGTTAATGTCGGGTTAATAGATAAATACATTTATAAAATTAAAGAAATAAATTAAACAAACCATAAACAAAATCAAAAGAGTATAGAAACCATAAAATGCATACCACGGATCTTTAATAAGGATCAAAAGCAACGCTGTTGGCTAAGTTTGGATTTTCCCTGAAAGTCTCAACTGAGGGAATACACCCCGGACTTCACGTACTGTAAGTGTTTCCTGGGTAAACGTTTTATGGCTGCTATCCATGTGGTAAGTGTCATCATTATTGATTTAGTCTCTATGAGTGGTTGTGGCAATAGACTGAATTTTATTTTAGCCGTTTATTATGAAGAAGATACATCTTGGATTGGAATTGCAGTCACTTACTCTCAGACTAGTTATGCTAATCATGAATTATCTTTTTACCAGCGAGTTGTGTGTAATGATACAAGTTGCTGTAATTTTTACTTCAATAATTACGCACAGGAATAGGTCATTTCTGCAATACTGTCATAAAATGTTAAATATATTTTTTCTTACTTTTACTTTGCATAAAGAAGTACAGTCAGGCTCATAATTATTGGTACAGTGACGTAATGTTGCCTCTGTACATCACCACAGTGGATCTGAAATTAAACAATCAAGATGTGATTGAAGGTGTACTTTCAGCTTTAATTCAGTGGGTTTAACAAAAATATTACATTAACCATTTAAGAATTACAACCATTTTAAGAGAAGTCCCTCCATTTTCATAGGCTGGGTAACATCAAAATGCGTGAAAAACCATAGAAAACAACTAAAGTGGATGATCGCAGAATTCTTTTGTTGTTGAAGAAAAACCCTTTTACAACATCCAGTCAAAGTCTAGAACACACTTGAGGAGTTTGACATTTCATTATCAAAGTCTATAATCATGAATGTAAATACAGTGGGGTAACAACAAGGTGAAAACCACTAGTAACACTCAGTATCAGGGAGGCCACATCAGACTATGCCCTAAGCATCTAAAAAAGCCAGCCTAGGTCTGTAATAAGATTCTGTGGAAAGAGAAAACCAAGACTAACTTTCACCAGATTAATGATGTTATGAATGTTAAACCTCTTGACGCTTTAAATCCACTGTGGTGGTGTTCAGGGGTAACACTGTAAAATTTGTGTCAATGTCCAAAGACTTACTGAATTGACTTTATTGCTGTCTACAATTTTTTAACAGATCTGTTAATAATGTCAGCTGCCACAAACACGTTTGAACACGTGAAAGCTGTTATTTTATCAGTTCATGAGAACACTTCATCAAAAGACAAGATTGATTTCTACAACACCTGGGCAGAGAACTACGATCAGGTGAGAGAAGTAAGACATTATGCAAGGCAGTGTGTTTTATCATTGCATACACTTACATTAAAGGTTTATGCAAAAACATCACTGAATGAACTGTTTTTCTTACATCCACTGAATAGGATGTGGCTGTTTTGGACTATCGTGCACCAAGTCTGGCAGCAAAAAGCATCTCCTCTCATTTCAGTGGTGATCGTGAAAGAGCTGTTGTGCTGGATGTGGCCTGTGGCACAGGAATGGTGGCCAAACAGGTGAACTTACCGAAGACGGATAGAATTAAACACAGAATCTCTTGATAATGTTTATTGTCAACTGATATAGAAAAAACTGCAAAGCACAGCAGCAAGTTTTATCTGTAAAACATTTGGCTGAGTACATAGTTCATCACAGTTTAACGCAGTGATTCCCATCTCAAAATGCAAAGACGTCTATTGTCCAATATGTAATAACTGTATTATTTATCTTCTGTATCAACCTTGCAAGGTTCCAACAGGGTATTAAAAAGTCTTGAAAGTCTTGAATTAGAAATCTGCTTTTAATACCTTAAAAAAGTCTTCAAAAAGTATTACATTTGATATGGTAGGTCTTAAGTTATGTTGCCATAAACTTGTTGACTGTATTGCGTTTAAATGTGTCTGGGAAATGTCCAAGCTGCAAAGAAAGTAACGTTAGTCAACTCAGATCCACCTGTTCCAACCCGACAATTTATACTGAAATTAAGAACCGATTATCGTGAATTTTGCAGTCCTTAGTGAGAAATTACTCGGAACAGTGGGAATCAAGGCATTGGAGTAAATAAATACATTTTCCTAAATTGGAGGAGTCACAAATTTTGGTCAGTATGGCCGTGAAATGGGCATTAAATTCTGTCTTAAGTAGTCTTAAAAAGTCTTAAATTTAACTTGTAGAAACCTATAGGAACCCTGTCTTGAAAACTTACTACAAGTCTGCATTTAACACATCCACCCTGCACACAACAGTACCTTATTTCATTAGGTTTTGTACATTTTATCTGAATGTAGACTCTACTGTTAAATCTTATGTTTAAGTTGAAATTCTGCACAGATTTTATTCACGTTTGTTTCCAATATTTTAATTATCAGTTCATCACATCATTTTTTTAAATGTTAAACTGACTGGTCTATTGTCAATGGTAATGTCGTCCAGCTGAAGGGTCTTGGATTTGGGACCTTTGTGGGTATCGATGGAAGTCAGGGTATGTTGGAGTTGGCCAGAAGGACTGGGCTGTACCAGGACCTGAAGCTGTGCATGCTGGGAGACGAGCCTCTACCTGTTCAATGGAGTAATTCAGTAGCTTCTTAACTTTATTTCCTTTTAATTTATATTATTAATACTGCATGCCCTTTTGTAATTCGATTTTCTATTTCATATTAAGAATAAATTGTCAAAATGTTACTATTTTTAGTTATTTTTATTTATTGGGAAACCTTTTTTTCATTTTAATACCACTTCTGTCACTCCTTTTTCCTCTTACAGATACATTTGATGTGGTTGTGATCGTTGGAGCACTGAGCGTTGGTCAGGTTCCAGTCAAGGTGGTCAGAGAGTTGTGCAAGGCTACCAAGCCAGGTGAGATTTTGCGGGTTTAACATTAGTATCCTCCTTCTGGTAGGTGAACTATTAACACTGAACTGCACTGATGCCTCTTTCCACCAGGGGGCCACGTTTGCATGACGACAAGAAGTAATCTAGATAATGTGGAATATAAAAAGGCTCTGGACCAGGAACTGAAGAAAATGGAGGAAGAGGGAATCTGGTGTTGTGTAGAAGTTCTTAATGTGGACGACTGGGAGAGAGCAGTGTCAGAGAAGGAAGATGGCTACATATCCGGCACTGTTTATGTTTATAAAAAGCTGTAACTACAGTTGGAATCCAAGTTTTACCTCTTCTTGGAAATGACTGTGATAACGTGATTCATTTGTAATTGTGTGACCTGGACTCAGTACCTAATCATTACATGTGCTCAAAGGTGATTACATGTATAAATAGGAATAAAAGTGATTTCAACTTTATTGGCAGCAGTGTATAAACTACACATGTTTAACCCTATCTGTCAACAGAGAGTGGAGTACAAATAAAAGTCAGAATCAAGTCAAATTATTTGTCCATCTGTTCTCCAGCTGGAACCAGACATGGTAAAAACACCAACGAAAACGAACCAAAAAAAGTTATATGAAAAACGAAACTTTTGAGAGAGATCCATGAATGTAACAACACAAAAGACGTTTCAGTTATTAAATAGCAATCGAATCAGTGGCATGCTGTGCATTTAGTACCTGGGCCTTCACTGGGGACTTACTTGACTTACAGTTTTTCACAATCGCTAAGACACATCTTTTCAAAGCTGCACCCCTTTACTCAAAAGTGTCAACACAAAAGCAAGAATTCAAACTATATTCACAAAATCTGTCACTCTTCTTGGAAAACCAAACAATTGCCTCAAAACTATTTTACCTGCACGAAAGCAAACAATGCTTTAAGATCACACATGCACGCAGCCAGGCAAAATGTAGACACTACAGAGCAAAATGGAAAACACTGCATCCAGTGCATGCAGAACATAATGTTTATTACATTTTGAAAAATTCATTTAGCATTTCTTAAAAGACCAAAAAAACACATCATATATATA
>JAPQRQ010000007.1:21159451-21181030 GCA_037367365.1 Apogon talboti
ATTAAACATGCACCGGGTCAAATTGACCCAGAACATCATTGCTGTTCCTGACAAATGAACATAACAGGAGGGTTAAAAGAAGGAGTTTGTGGTCTTACTTCTCTGGAGCTGACACTGGTTTCTGTAGAAGTCTTACCGAACCAGACTCGCTGTCAACTAGAAAGTCTCAGGTGTTTCTTAGCCCATACTAAGGCTAGAAATGGGGAAGTGACAAAACTCTGAGAGAAGCATATTATAATAGACTTTATTTATTGAGAACAAAGAGAGTACAGAGGGCTTCACAGAGAAAATAATAATAACACAAAGGATAACAAATGAAATTACAATAATCAGTATGAAAATTAAACAATCATAATAAACATGAACCAGGCTATACCAATTAAAGTAGGTTTATGTGGAGACTCACGGTATTTTAAGCCACAAAGTTTGGGGGTGGGGTGGGCACAGGGGTGGAAAACAAAAATCTTCACTTAGCTTACACAATAAAACCAGTTCATCGTCCTCTGGAGTGACAATGTACATGACTATCGGAAATGTTCCGGAACACACCCGTGACCACAGAATGTCTGTCTTTTATTTAAATCGTAAAGTTAGTTCCTGTTTTTTTCAGATCAGGGCATGATATAATAGTATTCACTCTGTACTTTTGAGGCTCTGCTGGAAACATCACGCTCCAGATTTGGCTTCATTCCCATGAATAAGCTCTCTGCTATGTCTGATCTGTTTGACGGATTATGTTGAAAACTCACCTGGTCATGTTGTGGTCGTCTTCCCTGAGCCTGATTATACAGATCACTGTGAGTTTTATTCAGGGAGGCAGACTCATGGGCATGCACCTCGGTTACGTGCTGCGCCGTCCTACCTGGCCTTCGATCTGACATCATAGAGCTGTTCGACCTCACGTCCTCAGACCTCAGTGTATCTCTGTTACTGAGCTGCCTGCTGCTGTATGGCATATATGAGTAAAAGGAAGGCGGGGGTCTCTGCTTCTCCCCACAGACCAGACAGATCAGGGTCCCGCCGAGCAGCAGCAGTACAGAGGAGGCCCAGCCGATGTAGATGGACGAGCCCACCTCCCTCTTTAGGGGTGAAGCCACCAGTGGGTCGTTGTAGACTGAGACGGTTATCACAGCTGACCAGCTGACTGACACCAGACACAGGATACCAGACAGGACACACAGAGCCCCGCCCAACAGACAAGCCTGGAAAACAAAAGATGTCAATTAGATGAGCATCATCACTGAACTGTCCAGAGCTTATTTATGTTGTAGCCATCAGCTCAGAAAATAAATGAGATAATGAGTGAAAGTGGTGACAATAGCAAACCATTAAAGTCATACAAGCCTCAAAACTTGTATATGTAATATGACTTTAACTGTACAGAATGTAATTTGTGGTCCGTGGTGTCTCTCAATAAAAACAATGACAAGAGATTTAGAAGTAGAAGAAGTAGAAGAGGATCATGGGAGTTGTTTTCATCCATTTCTGCACATTTGTGAACAACGTAATGTAAGATAATAATCAAGATAATCTTCACTTATACTACACCTACTATACACCAAATGATGCATATACCTATTAGGTCATGTCATGAAATAGCTGCAAGTAACATTACAATTAAATTAAATGACGCCACTGATGAATGACTAAATGAAACAGGCTGAAGGAAAACACACAAAAAAAATTTACAGATTTCTCTGTATTTGACAGAAAGTAAGAAGATAGGGCGAGTTGTTTTTAAATAATGTGATGCAGAAATGCTCCATATCTTGGCTTTAATATGATGTTTATTGTATTAAAAGATTAATAACATTTTCTATTGTATGGCACTGTAGATCTTAGATTATTAACAATAACTGGCAATTTCATTAATGGTTTTGCGTTGCAAGATCTTGGTCTATTAATGACTATGGATACAGGCTATTATTATTATTATTCGGAATTTAATAAATCACTACATATACACAGAAAAACCAGTAAGTGAAGGAAGCAGTTTCAAGGTTAATCCAGTGTATTCTTCCAGCATGGTGAAAGGGTGAGTTGTCTGTGGTACAACAAATACACAATACACCTTTGGAAACTTTAAAACAGCAGTACCTTCTTTTTAGAGGATCTGGTGGACGGCGGCTCCATGATGTTAGGCGGCTCTCCACTGCAGTTGACCACACCGCCACCGAGGAGGGTGATGATGAAGCCGAGGAAACCGATGATGATGGAGACCAGTGTGAGAGCGCGTCCAGCCTGCAGGTCAGAGGGCACAGGGGTGGACGTTGTGTGTCTCTTACACTGCGTCTGACCTGTAGCCTGGAGGACACAGTGCAACCACAGGCCATCCCAAACCTAAGACACAGACGAGACAAGTCCTCAGTGAGAAATTCAAGTTTAAATACTGTACATCCTTTTGGCGACAGTTTTGTGGCGACAATTCACTTCTATGTTCATGTAGAAGTTCAGATTCACTCTAAAGCAGGGGCGTCACACACATTTTAGTTCAGGGGCCACATGCAGACCAATATGACCTCAAGTGGGCCGGCTTTTCTTCATTTCCTTGATTATATAGTTAATTTTTTGCTGTTCTTGTTGACATAGCAGATACACAGTCTCTCAACATTACATCAAAATATATTCAATCAATTACATTTCCATTCTTATCTCATCTTATTAATATCCTAAAATACTTTAAAAAATACTATGATGTGTGGTTTAATTTTCAGTACAAAATGGAAATATCATGGGAGATCAGAATTAATTTTTCAGTTTTGTACACAAGGAAATGCTGCGATACTCTTTTGGGTGTTTAGCAAAAACAAACATGGAAACTTTGGATAACACTGGTGCTGTCCGACACAATAAGTGTTTCGTTGGCTTACCGACTGAGCAGTCACAATATTAGCTCCTACAAAAGATGTCTCCCGCCACATCGGTAGTCCACATGTTAAACACACTCCTAAAACACCAATTAGACAAAGTGCCAGGCCTCCAATCTGTCTGCCCCGGCCTTCCATCTAAAAACTCCACATTCAGCTCAGAGTTTAAGAGGAAAAAATTAAAAATGTTCCATAAAAAATTCACAAATTACACCAAAAACCATTACATTTTTTATGTTTTCCTCTGAGGATTTTAGAAGAAAACACAGGGCTGCTTTTCTCTTGTCTTGTTCTGTTAAAATACAGGACAGTTTGCTCACAGCTGCTGTTGCATTTTGCTGTTATGTTAAGTAGTCAGATGACACAAAGATCAACAGAGGAAGGCAAATGTTGTGCAGCGTGTAAATATAAAGATAGAGATAAACACACCTTGGCCAGATACAAATCAAGTTTTTCAGGCTTTTACGCTCATGGAAACAGCATTACTTTACACTGAATGATCTCTCACAGTGCATAATACGTTTTTTTTCTCTGTTTATTTCTCAGACTTCTATTGTTTGGGAACTGTATCATGTTCATCTCACTTTTATCCAAAAAAAACCCCAAAAAACAAGTTTTGCAGTTACATAAACCATACTACATTGGACAACTGGAAAACTGGCAGCCGCTTTAGAGCAATAAACCAACCATTGATATTAGTAAAAATAAAAGAGAAAACACACTGTTTATGGGGAAAAAAATACAAATGTACACTTTATTTTCCATTCAAAAGATATTAAAGGTATTTTTCTTGACTGAATGTATAACATAGCAAAGAAAAAAGAGCTAAATATCACATTTAGGATTAAAATATGACATTTTCTATTGCTAATGTTTTACACAGAATGTTTAATATGACATGTGTGTAGCTTTAGCAAGATTTTATTATTTAGGAGAACCATTTTCCTAAATCTGTCAGATTTCCATGGATTTTCACTGGTTTAAAAACATAAAGCACAAGGTTATAATTTAATGTGATACTAGAAGTCTGTAAGGGTTTTAGAAAAGCTGTATTTTTTCCTAAAACTTGTATTAATTCATTGTTTCATTTTGAAAGTCAATGAACATTAAAAAAAAAGAAAACAAAAAGCCAAAACAATGTCTTCCTTCATTTGTAACATTAGTTTATCATGATTCTGGTGTAATTATTGGGAATAACACATCCCGGGCATTTAAGAACAACAATTAACATTTACACGTTTTAATATTTTACACAGATTTAGTAGTAAAATGTCAACATAGTGCAATTGAGGTTGAAATAAATGTTGAGGAGAGACTGAAACAATGACTGTGTTTCGCATTATCAGCTGCAGTTTGTGTTATTCGCCTCTCCTTCCGCTTCATTTTTGCCTCAGCATCTATATGTGCTGCACAGGACCCCTCCTCCAATAACAAGCAGCGCTCCGGATGCCCAGCCCACATATATGGAGGCCCCAAGCTCTCCTCTCCTCTCATCAGTGGCGAGTGGGTTGTAGAAACCTGTGATGATGCTGTGAGCCGACCAGCTGACAGGAATAATACAAAGGAGCCCCGCTATTATGAACACCACACCTCCTGATATGCCCACATTAGACTTTGTGCGCCGGTCGTCTCGGTAAAAGTTGGAGCAGTGACCACCGACCACAGTGAGCCCGATGGCCACCACGCTGACGCCAATGGAGGTGCAGATCAGAGCTCTGGAGGCCTGCAGGTTCTGTGGCAAAGCAAGAAGAGAGTCATACGCTTTGCACTGCGCGTGTCCCGTGCTCTGGATCACACAGTTCATCCACAGACCTTCCCAAAAGACCTGGGAGGTGACGATGTTTGCCCCAATGAAGGCGGTCACCTTCCAGGCGGGCAGTCCACAGATGAGGATGGTGCCAAGAAAGCCAATGATCGCCAAACAGATTCCAACCAGCTGAGTCTGCATTCTGTCGAAAAGTAAATCCAAGGCATGTATTTGAGATTGTCAGCAGAGACTTAAACAAAATCCAACTGTGAGTGAGCTGCAGATCGTCAGCTTTCACACAGCTGTAAACACGGCTGTTTGTGCCTGTGTTTGGTTTTGCACTGCAGGTATGAAAAGGACAGGGAGGGGACTGTTAGTAAGTGGATCAAGTTTCCTGCTTGTCCTGATTCCTGTTCAGTATGAATGAGGAGGAGGGGGAGGAGGAGGCCGCCAACAAAAACTTACAGTATATGTACTGCATGAGAAACTTTCCTGCAAAGACAGGGGAAAAAAAATCTTTTAGGTTATCCATCTCTGTGCTGCTTAAATTACAAACAATGTCTGTAAAGTGAAGGCAAGCTTATACACATATATTGCAAGTTAGATTTTATGCAAGAACCAGTTTACACCTGATAGTGACAATGCAAGTGAACAAGAACTTCTTAACTAACCACTTTTGCTAATGTATCTGCTCAGTTATTAAAGCACAAGGTATTTGATTTAAAGGATTAAGTATGTTTCAGTGTGGTTTGTAGACATGTCAGTCAGCATTTAGTTAATTAAAAACCCATTCACACTTCTGAAGGAAAGTGTGAATACGCAGGTTAACAGTTGACATACATTCAGCTGTTACTAGTTCCTTCCCAGCTGAACAGATTGATGTCATGAGTAACACCTGCAGTTCATTTTCTCTCATTAGTCACGTCTGAGATTTCTATGGCCTTTAGTAGAGCCAGCAAAGCAAAAAAATAAGGGAAGTTGGGTGAAACAACATTCCAGACATATCTATGACCTAGTAACATGGAAGTGAAAAAGAAGAGTTATCAAGTCAGTCATTTTGACATGAAGTGTTAACTTATTTTTGCTTCGCTTGCAGCTACTGTGCGGCAAAAAGACTGAAGTGCTTCAATAAAATGCTGAAAAACAGTTTGCATAAAGTGAGCTTTGCTTTATTTAACTGGAAAGTGTCATAGAAACCCAAATAAGAAATCTATGTCAAAAAGAAAAATCCACTGACTAGTACACATTTTTCTGTATTAAACTGGAAAACTTTAGCCACCAAAAAAAATAAATAAAGGTAGGCCAGGTATTTTGAGCAATTTTTTGAACACTTACCATTTAAGTGTAGGAAGATCTTTCTTACATCAATTACTAAGATAAGGTCCTCCTCCCCTTCCCCCTTTTGAGATTCCATTTTATAGTGGGTAGTTTTTAAACCAGGAAACATGCTCTCAGTGCTAGAGATTAAACCATCTAAGAATCCTTCATGTTGTCCTACTGGATGTGAGGTAGGACACCAATACAAAAACAGACTGGGCCTAATGAGCTCCAAGCAGTTGGTCACCTGGCAGCAAAATGAGATAGCATTAAGGAGTTCCACAGGAGTAGAAGTTTTTCTAAAAAGTTTTAATTTATTAAAATTTCCACTAAAAACATATCAATCTTTGAGTCAAGTGTCCAGACTTAAAATCCTCGCTGGTTTCTCAGACGTAGGCCCCTCCACTAGCGGTTGAGCGAGGAGCGGAGTATTTGGCCGAGTATCTGCCATCCTTACGCTGCCGACACTGACAGCAAAGGAGTGCACCCCCGATCAGCAGCAGTCCCGCAGAACCCCAGCCGATAAAGAGCGCGGCACCGAGCTCCCTCCTCTGGGCGTCGATGATGACAGGATTGTAGAAGTTCCTGATGATCTCGTTGGCAGACCAAGACACTGGAATGAGACACAGGAGACCACCAACGATGAAGGACACCCCGGCAGTGATGACCACCTTGACTTTGGCTCCCTCGTCTTCAACACAGTTCGTGCATTTTCCTCCTGCGATGGAGAGCAGGATCCCCATGAAGACGACCAGGATGGAGATGACAACCAGGGCGCGGGCAGCCTGTAGGTCTTGAGGCAGAGCCAACATGGAGTCATAGACCTTGCACTGCATCTGGCCTGTGCTCTGCTTCACACAGTTCATCCACAGGCCCTCCCAGAAGGTCTGCGCTGTCACGATGTTGTTTCCAATGAAAGCAGACACCTTCCACATGGGCAGGGCGCAGATGATGATGTCTCCCAAAAAACCAACACATGCCAGAAACATACCCAAAATCTGAAGGCCTACAGAAGTCATGGTTCTCACACTCTCACTGGGCAGACTCTGTGAAAAGTCAGCAACACCAACAATGTAACATAAAGCACAAGAGCTTCACCTCCATCTTTTAAAGCCACCAGGAAGGCTGTGGCATATTCTGATTGGCTCCCCAAGGCTGCTCCAATTGGAATCACCTGTGGTCACGAAATGAGCAGCTGAGACGTCACCTACACCGACACCCTGTCCACATTAATACAGATATCAACTGCAGGTAATGCAGTGACTTATACATAGCCTATATTTGATAGTACCTTTGTTGTTCACAGGTTTGTTGGTTATAATTTGAGGTGTCATGCCATTGTTTTCTAATCTCTTCAGTTTCAGTTGTCCACATGGATACACACAATCCAGAGTTTTGAAAAATCTCTGCTTTAGTAGGATGACCAAATATACTCTTTTTAAGGTAAAGTTATGTATTCAAATCCTTACTTACATAAATGTAAATATTACAAACAAAATATGCAGTAAAATGATCCCTGTCACTGTTTTACTATTATACATGATGTGTTCAGATAAGTTTTACACATGCAATATGTATGAAATACATATATCTGTATATATGTTAAAATGTATTGCTGTCTACAGTTTAGTCTACAGTTATGTATCATAATATTCAAGGTAATTATATCTTTGCAGTGTCACTGTCCTGTGAAAACCACATAAAAAGGAAACTGTTCAGTTTTGTGTTAATGTTTTTTCCACTGAACCCAAAGGCCTTTTTAAAGGGTTTATTCAGCTTAAGAGAATAATTTTTCATAACCCATAAAGGAAAACTGCATCCTTCACTTTCTCACACGCATTCAACATCAACACATCTGAAGATATGTGGTTTTCACTGGACAGGAAGGGGATGAAAAACTGCAATCTGAAAAATAACTAAATCTGTCAGACAAATATATTTGTGTTAGAAGTATAATATTTGCCTCTGGGATGGAGTGTAAGTGTAAACCTGCAAATTGAAAGTAAAGTACAAGTAGCTCAAACTTCTACTCAAGAACAGTATTTGATTCAAATTAGAATAGACCTATTTGTTCAAAAGTTTTGCTGAATACGTTCTTTTTTCATAAAGCGTCATGATTTTCACTTTAAAGACCATCAAACATGTACCATCTTTTGTCTGGACCACACAGTTGAAGCTTCTTTTCTTTCTCTGGGGCACCAGGGGGCCCCTGTGGCGAAGAGAAGCACCTCTGTACTCTCAGGCAGCATGACGGATGTTTATATCTGAGCACTGAAGCCAAAGCCCACCCAGAGGACAGGGCTGCTCAGGAGCATCTGAGGGTCATATAAAACTTCCCACAGTGGTAGAGCTTTCATCCCAGTGAAGAGCTCTGAGTGAGACAGAGAGAGAGAACCAGCGAACAGTCATGGCATCTTTAGGGCTGCAGATTCTGGGTGTTGGACTGGCTGTGCTTGGATGGATTGGGAACATATTGATCTGCATGCTGCCCATGTGGAAGGTGTCCGCATTTATTGGAAACAACATCGTGGTGGCTCAGACCATCTGGGAGGGACTGTGGATGACCTGCGTGGTCCAGAGCACGGGCCAGATGCAGTGCAAGGTCTACGACTCTTTGCTGGCCCTGCCTCCGGACCTCCAGGCGGCCCGGGCCATGGTCGTCATCGCCATCCTGTTCTCTCTGTTCGGCCTGCTGCTCTCTGTTGTCGGAGGCAAATGCACCACCTGCATTGGAGACAGAGCAGCAAAAGCCAGGGTGGCCATCTCTGCCGGGGTTTTCTTCCTCCTGAGTGGAGCACTGTGTCTGGTCACCGTGTCTCTGCCCGCTAACACTATCATTAAGGACTTCTACAACCCCATGGTCCCCGATGCTCAGAGGAGGGAGCTGGGTGCGTGTTTGTACGTCGGCTGGGGAGCGTCTGGACTGCTCCTGATCGGTGGAGCTCTCCTCTGCTGTCAATGCCCGTCGGGGGGAGATCGTTACAACGGACCAAAGTATTCCCCACCTAAGTCTACAACACCAGGGAAGGAGTTTGTCTGATCTGTTGTATGGCGTGAGGGCAATTTTAAACATACCTGACTTTCCATACAAGACAAACAAACCTGTTGCTTATCAGTGTGATTTGCATAATAACTACTGTCCTTTTACTAACACACTGTGTCTTTGGGTTTGGAAACAATACAAAGACTCTGTGGTATATGCCATGTCAGATTAATGCATTTCTTGGTTAAGATCATTTGTTTTAATCCCATAATTAACAAACTCTTAGACCCTCCATAAGATTTTCATGTTCTTCACTGCAGGCAGATTTTCTATGTTTGTCATGTGCTATTTACAGTTTTATTTTTCAGTTTCATTTTATATGCCATTTAGTTAATAAAAAATGTTCCTGACAACATAGTTTTTTCCCCTTTTTTGAATATGCAGCAGTTTGCACCTACCTACTTCAGATTCATAAGTGAAATCTTTTGCTACTTTATTATCAACTTTTTTTGATAATAAAGAAAAAACATTCTACTTACACTTGTGCTTGATTTATCTTATCGTATGTTTTCTAAATGCACAGCCAGCCAGCCATCCGTTTTTACATAAATTAGTGGCCACAATATTGCGAAATTGCTCACAGATGCAAGACAGTTTGGTTAAGTCAGTAAGTTAGTTCCGTAACAGTTTTGGTTCTACATTTTCTTTGTGGTGTTTTTACGTTCAATGAAGTAAATTATGTGAAATGTGTGCCTGTTTGCTGGTCTGGCTGCTAACTACAACAGCTGAGTAGACAAAATAATAAAAGACACCATTGTAATAGGCCTATTGTTTTGCTTGTCCATTTGGTTTCAGTTCAAAATGTCTGTAAACAAAAAGAAAACCATTTAAGAGAACTAGGATATTTCATCCTGACAAGACTTGGCAGATGTGCTGTTACTGGACCAAGTGTAAATATCCATTCTTTGAGGATATTACACAGTTTCTTAGCAACATGTATTCAAGCATACGCAGTGCGCCGTTGTCTGTGGCTGTGACATCTATTTTACTTTAGACAGAAACTGTAAATTTCTGTCTTAGTACAAGGGCAGTCGGTTAGAGCAGGGCAAACATTTCAAGCAGATACAGTAAATTCCCAGGAGTCGACTTCTTTGAATTCCTGAATACTTATATCATTTAGGACATTCTCTTCTCACTGATGTTGGTGAGAAGTTCAGTTTTAGTTGTATTAGTGTGCCTGTGTGAGCAAGGTGAAAACAAGAAAGAATTCACAAACAGAGTAAACAAAGAAGCCTTTTTTTTATCAATACGCAATTATACAGTTGAATTAAAAGTGCGCATTACAATTGCTTAGGTTTTACAAAGGTCTCTTGATTAAGGAAACAACCTAGAAAACATGACATACAAAGTCTGTTTACACATGGATGGCATGACTTCATTCAGTTTATTTCAACATGAAGAAATCAAACGTATAGAAAGGACCCCATATACAAAAAATACAAGCAAGAAATCACCACAAAATAAAGAGTCAGCTGCCACACATTCAAAGTTCTTTTTTCTTTAATAACAAATTGGAGCTAAACTCAAACAGTCAACTTTTTTTAAATTTTTTTTTAGCTTTTGCAGACTTATAAAAACAACATGATCAACATAACTTGTGACTAACTAAACTGAAGTCATTGAAAATCTGAAGGCACTTTGTGCTACAGCTTCAGCCAAAGCAGTTATATTAGAGCTATATGAACTGGAGACAGAAATCACAACTAGTTTAAAGAATCAAAACAAAACGAAGCCTTATCTTTTGATTATTATGCAAATATAAAATTTAATTTAAAAAAAGTACACATTACAATGGCTTGGGTTTTACAAAAGACATAGCATTATGGGAATCAATCCATCCTTAGAGTAATTTAATAAAAAGAAATGACTGTGGAACAACATTCTGGATCTTCAGATATTCAGTCCTCAGGTGGTGAGTTCAAGTAGTTAACAATGGCAATTTCTAAACCATGATAAGATTAAATAGATAAAAAAGACAAGCAAATAAATCACCACCATCTTTCTTTTCTTATGCTTAATGTAACTTCAAAAAAATCAGTCCAATCCAAAGGGGGATTGTTTACTTATCATGTGAAACCAAAGTGAAATTAAAAGTATTTTATCTTGATTTTGAAGCTTTAGGAATAAGCTCCTTAATGAGGAAAACCTTTCTGCAGGCATTATAACAATATTCAACTATATTTCTGTAAAATATGACGACTACGCTACAGCTTCAGCCGAAGCACTCACACATAGTCCACATGTGCAGACACGGTTCTTGGAGAGCTGAACTTTGCCGGTACATAGTGTCTGCCATCCTTCGGGGGGCAGTTGTTGCAGAGCAGGCCTCCCCCCAGCAGCAGCAGCCCAGAGGCGCCCCAGCCGATGTAGAGCGCAGCCCCGAGCTCCCTCCTCTGAGCGGCGGTCAGAATGGGATTATAAAAGTCTCTGATGACTGCGTGAGCTGACCACGACACCGGGATCATGATGAGCAGGGCGGCTATGATGAAGATCACACCAGACACAATGCATGTTTTGGCTTTGGACGCTTCATCCTCCATGCAGTTTGTGCACTTTCCTCCAACGATCGCCATGAGGACCCCAAACACTCCAACAATTATGGAGATGATCACCATGGCCCTGGCCGCCTGCAGGTCCTGAGGCAGGGCCAGCATTGAGTCGTAGACTTTACACTGCATCTGGCCCGTGCTCTGGACCACACAGTTCATCCACAGTCCTTCCCAGATCACCTGGGCCGTGACGATGTTCGCCCCTACGAAAGCGGTGACTCTCCACATGGGAAGCGCGCAGGTGATGATGGTGCCTAACCAGCCGATGAAGGCAAGCAGCACACCCATGATCTGAAGGCCCTGAGACGCCATCGTTACACCCCCGGAGCCACGACTCAGAATCTACACCCGAAACGAAATATTTTATACACACAAATCTTTATACACCCAACTCCACTTTGAGACAGCGTGGAGAGGTGGTTTCTTGTCTCTGATGTGCTGAAGTCTCACTGTGAGAAGATGACAGCCTCCTGTTGTGGCTCCAACTTTCAGGGTGGAGTTTCTGTGCTGACAGACAAAAGGGGAAATTGAGACCTGATAGCCACAACCCTTGTTTTCTCTCTGTTCATTGTTCCCACACATACAAGCTTTGTTACCTCAAGCAATACTTGGCGACCAGCAACAATGGCGCCAGATCCCACCTGTGCTCACACAAACACAAGTAGAGCTTTGGGCAAACACTAGACAAGGGTCAGTGCATTCAGTTACTTACACCAGGAAGTGGATTTTTATGAAAGAAATCTAATATTTATTCATATAACTAATAGATAAGGACAGACAAAGACTTAAATAGAAGTTTTATGCTATGATTATTACATTAGAATTTAATTCACCTGGACTGTGTTGGCAACCCAGTACTATGCAACTTTTATTCATTTTTAATTCTCTAATTTTTATAGTATAGCTAAGTAGAAATGTATACTAAAAACATCAGGTAAAAGATCAAACACATTTCCTGTGTTTACTCTCCTAACAAATAGAGAATGCTCCTTTGAGTCTTATTTAAAGTATAAATTCCTTTGCCTATGGGCTCATAGTTTGCACAAAGACCTGTTCCCAACCATCATGCAGGGTTTTTGTTCCTGCCACACCTATACCTGATCGACAAGAAAGACAACAGGTGCTTCTCAAATGCTTTTCAGGGGATTTTTTTGAGGGTGCATCTTGATCAGTAAGTATATAAGTATGCATCAAGTTAAACAGAAAATGTATGCATAATAAACATCTAAAGTGTTTGTTTTGTGTATTTATGGCCATAGCTACAGTAAAACACAGATGCTGTTTGAATATATGTGAACAAAAGGACAAGGACAATGACAGATTTGTAAACAAAATATTTATTTACAACATTCATCATTTCATAAATCCCAAAAACATAGTTTATAAAAGAAGAATCCACATACAAAAAATGGAGACTGCAGTTACTCTAGGTTGAAAACTTAAAAAAAGACTATAGTTCATATAAACAACTGCACATATACAAGAAACTTGAACCTTCCAACTCAGTTGTCTCCATTGGGTGTGACTCCTTCCTTGCATTTTCTTTACTTCAAAGCCTTTCATGAGAAGACAGACTCAGGAATATCTTTTTTCTTCTTAATAGCTTGATATACCAACACTCACACCCCAGTAGCACCAGTACATCTGTCCCAGTAAACAGTATCACAGCTGCTTCTTTCGTATCTGTTTTAAACGTAGTCTTTTCCAGACGCTGGTGCAGAAACGTCGGACTTGGCAGCCTTGTACCTGGCTGTGTATGAGCCTTCATCCTTGGGAGGGCAGTTACAGCAAAGCAGTCCTCCTCCGATCAGCATGAAGGCAGCTGCCCCCCATCCGATGTAGAGCGCAGCCCCCAGCTCCCTCTTCTGAGCGCTGACCATCAGTGGGTTGTAGAAGTCACGGATGATACTGTGCGCTGTCCAGCAGACTGGGACCAGGCAGAGAATCCCAGCTGCGATGAACACAACCCCAGCGGCGATGCCTACTTTGGTTTTAGATGCGGGATCCTCCACACAGTTGGTGCATTTCCCTCCAGCCACAGCAAGCAGGATAGCCATGATGCCCACCACGATAGAGATGACGGTCAGGGCCCGGGCCGCCTGGAGGTCAGAGCTGAGGGCCAGCATGGAGTCGTAGACTTTACACTGCATCTGGCCTGTGCTCTGGACCACACAACTCATCCAAATTCCTTCCCAGGACGTCTGCGAGGTGACGATGTTGCTGCCAATGAAGGCAGTGACCTTCCACATAGGAAGGGCACACACGACAATAGCGCCAATCCATCCCAGGATCCCCAGGGCCGCGCCCAGCATTTGTAGCCCAGCAGACACCATTGTCAAATCTTGATTTTGCTGCTTGAGTTCCTGTAAATGAAATGTCCTTATTTTTCTTGTTCTGTGAAGAGTCAAGTCCTCTGTTTTAGTTAGCTGAATTATGGAGGAGCATTCAGGGAGCAGGTAGATATGATCTCCTCTTTGAAGGAGGCGGGGCAAAGAGGGACAACAACAGTACACCATCATCAGTACTTGTTCCTCAGGCCCACCCCCAACCGGTTTACCCTCCCCCAAGTGATCTGGCTTACTTTAACAAAAGAGAAAGTATGATAATCTAAATATTTCACCTCAAACAAAACAATACACAATATATTTGAAATTTACACACTGAATTTATAATGGTGACTTTTTTTCTCAATTTTTTTGCGTCCCTCATTTTCATTTCCGCTCCTCCGTCTCCGGTTTCACCTTAAGCGTCAGGAAGGTGTGGTGATTGATGATTCAGTCTGCTTTGAATGACAAAACCTCGGTCAGAACTGTCAGGATGACCAAATATGGTCTTCTCCTTTGTGACTTTGCTTAAATGCATTTTAATAGTCAATGTGTGATGTAATGCAGGAGTCACAGGAAACAATTAGACTGTCTTTTCAGTGGGGAAAAAAAACAATAAGATAGTTTGTTTAAGTCGCATGAGGAAAAATCAAACAAAACTGAATATTAAACATACGAAATATAGAAAACTTGAATGTAGGTAAAATGAAAATGACTTAAACCATGAAATATGCTGTGTCAAAATAAAAATCAATGTAAATTTCAAAATCACTGGTTTCCTTTTTTTAATTTGTATTTTCCATTCTAGTTTACCTTTTTCTTAGGTGTAGTGTAATATACTCTATACTGTAGGCACAATAATGCTGCTTTAGTGTCATCTGTTAATGAGTGACATGGGTAGTTTTTCCAGTTTTGCTTAGTGTTACACACTGTTGCAGAGAAACAGTGAAGAATGTGAGGATTTTCACAGGAAAAAATTACTTGAAACTTCTACATAGAAGTCCTCAATTTCTTGAGGGTCTGCCCAAAGGATCAATAAAGTTCTATCTGATCTAATCTAACCTAATCTAATCAAAGTACAGGCTGTTGTCATGGATGCAGACAACTGAGGCAGGTGTTAGTCTATGTAGTCAGCTCACATCAACCCAAACTTCATATAAGCACATGACGTTTTGCAAATTTAATATATTGAATCTTTTAATTCTATAAAAGACACGTGTACCGGTACACTCTATATAGTATTTTGTGCCCAGTGCCATTCAATACTTTAAAGGGTATTGAAGCATAATTTATTAGCACAGCACAGAGGCTGAAAATCAGGAAGTCATTGTCAAATTCTTATAAATATATTGTAAGGACATAAAGTCTTGTGACCAAATCCACTTAACCATACTTGTTTTGCTATTGTGAAAGAGAATGAAATGAATGAAAGCAACTAATGGAATTGGCTTGAAGTAAAATAAATGGATGAGAAATGAAAAGAGCATGTGAAATAGTGGTTGAGGTCACTTTGAGAGGGGCCCTGCCATTTTCATCCTGTGTGTGTTCTTTGGATCAGACTGAAGGCTGATTGTATGTGTGCACAAATAGACGTTTTTTTGTTCTGGAAGTTCACAGGGAAGGAGTTTGCATTTTATGTGGAGGTGGTGTGGGCAGAGCAGGGATAAGAAACAAAAAAAAATGGGGTCAGTGTAAGTACAAGTGAATTGAAATACGACTGATCTGACAGGTCGGGATTTTACAACTCTTATATGTTGTAATGCTCGTATTAAAGTACAATGTTGAACTCTCTGAAGTGTGGTTTATCCATCTGCCATCCTCTGATCTGCCCAAAGGGGGGCAGCAGCCTCTGTCTTCAAAGCACTTCCATTATTTTACTTTTTCTTTGAGGCGTGGGTGTGCTCATGTGGAGAGTATTTCTTATAATCTGCCCTTATTTTCTCGAACGCTTTACAAGGTTATTCAAGTCACACAGGAAATAGACATGATTAGGACACAGACACAAAGAAATCCTTTTTTTTTTTTTTTATAAATAAAGAAAAAGTCCTGTTTCTAGTTTGTTGGTTTGCCTTGAATTTTGCTTTTATTTTGCTCTTATCAAATATCTAACAAGTAGGGTTACAGGTCAAGAGAGAAAGGTTTTGAGACATCACCCAGTGTTCAAACATCTTTAAACTGCACTTCCTAAGCACCCATAGATCTCCCAGAAGCCGTTAAACCCAAGGCTCCCTGCATCTTTCAAAGGACTCATTACTTAGTAACTGAGAGTAATGTTGTGGAGCAGAATCGCCTCCAGCCAGCGACTAGTAAAAAAGAGTTCAGTGGAAGTCCCCATTTTAATGTGAAAGGAAAATACAAAGCAGGTGATGGGTCAGTGGTGTGTGATATGTGCATAAAATGTTGATATTGTCACAATAGCCCCATACAGAGAGAGACGGTAATTAAAATAAAGACAGTGTCACGTTTATGAGGTCAACAGTTTCTATGGCATTGAACAACCACAGACAGGCGCGTTTATTGAAACTCGTTTTTATATGATGCAGTGTTTTTAATTATGACAGAGTAATCAAACAAGATTCAGGAAGTTGATAACCATACAGATCATATAAAGTTTAATTTTGCTACTTGAATATGTTACTTATTAGTTTTAAAATGTACTTTTAGGACTTCGTTCCTCTCAGTATTACGTTTAGGTCTGGAGGAATATTTTATGAGTATTATCATCTCTGAATTTAGGTTACTGGCATACTTTTGCTGTTTGAAGCCCTTGACCCCATTGGCAAATAACCAATGAGATAAGTCCACTGATGCACACACTTAAGTCCTCAGAGACACTGTCTCTGCAATCAAGTCGGATTTGATGATGGATCGTTTGTGTGTTTTCTCCTCAGTTGGAGAGGAGATATAGCTGAGCACTCCCACACCTCCACACCTCCACAGTAAACAAGGAAGCAGATAATCCTTCAGCTAACTGAAACTCATTTATCAACTCTTGTGAGAGATGGAGTCATTCGCAGAGAACAGAAACTCCTTAAATTGACTAAATCTACTTCCATGGAATGATATCTGTGGAGCAGTTGCTAGCGCTAACATAATATATCAGGGCTTTAATATTCACCATGGCAGGTCTCTGACCTCAAAACTGACATATATTCCTTCTTAGTCAATATATTTTTTCATAAACAAAAGAGCTGAAACATCAGTGTTAAGTTTTATGTTATCAAACAGCCTTCAAAGTCCAAATATGAGGCAAAGTTCACAATGTTAGCTATCATGGCTAAAGTCATCATAGTAGGTTATGAATGTGTAAAAGGAATCAATAATAAATCAGTCTATGAGTGCTTTTAATTATGGGGCATTATTTACTAATGCTGTTAGAGGTAATATTTCACATGTATATTTGACTTGTATTTTATTAAGAATTACATGAGGTACAATCATTAAAATTAGAAACCAAGCACTGAACCTCAGCTCTTTTGATTTTGTTTACATCCTTTAATGGTTCACTGCTGAAATGAATTTCCCACAGGCAAACAAAATAAACCCCACTTTATGCTAAAACCCCTGCACCAAACTGCAGACTATAGTGACTAGGACTGACATTCAGGCCACATCCAGCGGTTATTAACCTCATTTGTGGTCCTGCAAAGAGAGTGAATATTGGACTTGTGAACTCCGAGTCAGTCAGTTGTGTAAATCAGGCACTGTTGCACATTAGCTATAACAAGTAAGGAGATTATAGATCAGTACTGTGAATGTCCGAGCATCAATCTGCAAACCACTATGCTGCAAACCACTATGCTATATCCAGCCATTTCATATTTGTCGTTGTAAGAGTTTGATAGTCATATTTGATTTGTTGATTGTTTCCTAAACCTAAAGATAATCTCCTATTGACTGTCTTTTATCTGGTGTTATCTTATCGTGGTTATTCTTTGGCAAACATGTTTCACTAATATCAAAGTGTGATCGTGTGTGCATGTATAGAAGTGTGTCAGCGGGCAGTTATATAACGGTCCACATGCACACGGTATTTTTGATGCAGTTTATAGACAAAATCATAGTAAATAAAACCATAAAGTAATTTAATGTTCATACAGGTCATGCACTTGGAAGTAATACTCATTGTTAAATAGTTGACCTGCTTTAGGGACAAGTGTTATGATCACTCCGCTGTTCAAAAAGGTAGTTGAATATTTGGTTGAGACTTCACATGATAACACACAAGATAATACTTTTACAAAGACTTCAGGGCTTAAAGTTTGGATATCCATTTCCTCATTTACTATTTTTATCTTTACTCTTGTGCATACTAAGCAACTATCAGCAACATGGACAATCCTATCATGAAAGGATGCTGCCAGAGCAGAAATGACAACTACTAAACTTTTTTTTTTTTTCCCCACATAATGTGTTGGTTTCAGTTGGTCAGTTTCCTTTAGAAGCTATCAGGCACACATTTCCACATGAGCTGATAGAGACCAAAATCTAAACTAAAAAAAACAGAGAGCAAAGGAACAAATTCTGTCAATGTTTACTTTGCCTAGTGTGCATTGATCTTGTAAAACAACCAAATTTTCCTAGTATGTCAAATCAAGGAATGTCTATGTGTTTGGTTCAACTCAGCATAAAAGTTCCTGTTGCACAAAATAATCCACACACAACACCACATGTTTATATTTTTTGACAATGAAAGTATAATGAGTCAGTGTTGGGAGATATTGAGAGAAAACCACCTTGGTTTTAGACTTGTCATGGTATTTTTCTTATTATCTATTACAACTATTATTATATAGTGATGAGTGGGTTCGAGTCCAGTATAAGAAATTTGGAAAGGGGGTTCTTATTATAGTTTCAGTCATAAATACCGTCCGACATAATTTTAAACCTAAAGAGAATTTAATAGGTTTGCAGGGGCCATCTTTACATCTATAAAATATATTCTTATATAGCACTCCTTTAACTATTAACTCAAACATGACTGTATGATTACCCACGCATTGTGTGACCCAGCTGAGATTATTTGTTCTACAACAATAAAAACTGTAAAACCTTGTTTTTCTCTACACCTATAAAAACATGATAAAATATTAACAAAGTGATAGAAAGAAAATATCAAATATGCGTTCATAATGTGTAGACCTGTTGACTTTATTTCCTCTATCGCTCTCAAACAGTCACATGCTAAGCAAACAACACACACACACATTTATGGAATAACACATGCTCTTACGCACACACATTTATGGGAATCCATGTTTGTATCCACCACAGTCTCATGTGGTCACCTATCAACCACATAACAAGCACTGCCTTGGCCACTTATTACCTACTGACAGCAATAAAACAGACACACCTAGAGCTACCATGGGCAAAAGGTTAAACCATAAAATTACTCTCCATTTGAAAAAAAGCACACAAATGTGCACACACACACCCAGGTGGTAAATGAGGCCAATGCCCAGCACTTACCTGATTGGCTTGGTTTAGCAAGTGATGTCACCTCTTAGGACGGCCCGACCACCTAGTAATAAAACGATACACAGATAAGGGTGATCGACTCCTTAAGAGCAGCAGAAAAACTTCACATCTGAGCGGGCACGTACACAGGGCAGCTGACGTGTTGGTGGACGAAGCACAGCGTAACAAGTCAGCACTTTGGGAGTCAGGTGCTGTGGCTACGGCTTGTTGACGAATCATACCTGGAAGGAGAGAGAAGAAGCAGCTTGAGAAAGCAGTCTCAACAAGGTTCTCCGATATTTTCTTGGAAAATAGCACACGGAAAGAAAGGTAAACCGAAACTGAACTGAAAAAACACGGCAAGAAGGACCGAAGGAGAACCAGAAAAAAAGCGTGTCTGTGGAGAAGAGGCCCGTCCGAGTACACAATGGTTTCTTTAGGACTTGAACTGGTTGGAGTCACTCTGTCGGTGCTCGGTTGGGTGCTGAGTATTGTCAGCTGTGCCCTGCCGATGTGGAGGGTCTCCGCCTTCATTGGCGCCAACATAGTCACAGCTCAGGTGTACTGGGAGGGTCTGTGGATGAGCTGTGTGTTTCAGAGCACTGGCCAGATGCAGTGTAAGGTCTACGACTCCATGCTGGCCTTACCTCAGGACCTGCAGGCTGCCCGAGCACTCACTGTTGTCTCCATCATCGTGGGGGTGGTGGCGCTCCTCATTGCCACGGTGGGAGCAAAATGCACCAACTGCATCGAGGAAGAGGCCGTTAAAGCCAGGGTAATGGCTGCCTCTGGTGGGGCATTTATCGCGGCAGCTTTGGCGCAGATTGTGCCTGTTTCCTGGTCGGCACACACCATCGTTGTTGAGTTTTACAGTCCTGTCATCCCCTCCGGCCAGAAGATGGAGATTGGTGCGGCGCTGTATCTCGGCTGGGCTGCTGCGGCGCTACTGTTGATCGGGGGGTCCATCCTGTGCTGCAGCTGCCCTCCACAGGAGGATAAACCCGCCAGATATAGCATCCATCCTCAGAGCCGCATTGCATACTCGGCCGCTCCGAGGTCGACAGCCCAAAGCTCCTACAACAGAAGGGACTACGTGTGAGGAAAGACCAAGAATGGACAACACACTTTCCAATGTATCCTGCTTGTTTGGACACTATCATGAAATCTGTTCAGACTCATAGCTAAATAAGAGGCCTCAACTGCTCACTACAAAAGTGCAGAGCGCTAATCCAGGTGTTGTGGGGAAGTTCCTTGTGAACATTTAGGACCAAAAGCTTTTTGATACTATATAAAAATAGATTTGGATGTGCTTTAGAGTTGATACTGTTTACAATTACCATTGGTCAAAAGCAGTCATAACCTTTTAAAATACAAGACCAAATATGGTAAGAAAAGTTTAACGGCCTGAGTAAAAGTCATATTTTATATATTTATTATCATGATATTTGGATCTATTAAGCCTGTTCGTCATTGTACCAATCAGTGTATATTAAGCCTCATTCTGTTAATTATTGTGTAGCAAATAGGGACACTGAATATACTGACTTTATTAACTTCCTTTTTTTCCTTGTGGGATGATGTATTTTCTTGTCATTATCACAAAATACATACAAAGCTAAGTCACATGTGAAATACTATACAACTGAGTGAAATGGAGTCCAACGTATGGCTCCAAAGTGAGGTCAAAATGGCGTAAAGGACTACAGAGAGTATGAAGGACATAAAGTAAAATCAACATTTTATTGGTTCAATGGTGTTCACTAGTGTAGTGACACTTCTGAGGAAGGCAGAAGAATCCGCCGAAACATGTCAAGGTATGTTTGAAAAACCTGTATTAAACAAAGAAAAGAAAAAGTACTAACATTTTATTGGGTTTATGGATAGACATTCATTATTTGTTCCGATTCTGTCATATTATTTTCTACAAAGGTTGAAGCTTTCCTTTTATATGACATGTTTTATTGCATTAACATATAGTATGTGTCAAATTTGCTTTAATTTTCATGTTTTTCCACTGATTGAAAACATCCTGTTCTGCAAATGATTTTAATAACAAAGCAATAAAGTTTTTTTTACACTGAAACATTAATTTTGCCTAATTTATAATGTCGTACTGCTCCCAATATTTTTAAATACAAGAAAAATACTAGTAACTGCGAGCAGTTATGACGGGCCCTCGCACACCCACGCAACTCGGGGTGGGTCAGAGTCGGGGGATTTGCAAACGCTGGAATTCACGGCTCTGGAGGTCTGACATGACTGAGAATGTTAG
>JAPQRQ010000007.1:21181389-21195469 GCA_037367365.1 Apogon talboti
CAATTACAATAGGGCCTTCGCAGGCCATTGCATGGCCACTGCTCGGGCCCTAATTACAATTACAATAGGGCCTTCGCAGGCCATTGCATGGCCACTGCTCGGGCCCTAATGAATCGTAATAAGTGACAATGCAAAATCTCATATTTTGAGCAAGTTAGAGAGAGATAATGTGTAAATACTAGATAAAAGGTTTAAATAATTGATATACCATCCTTAGTTTAGGGTCAATATAACATTTCTAAAACAATGAGGCATTTTGAGTTGATGAAAAATTTTAGTCTGTTCAAAACATGACAGCTTGTCTGTGTGTGTGTGTGTGTCTGTTGAATTATCTGGGCCACAGATACCAACTTTTTCCTGGTTTGAATAGTCAAATTGTTCCTCTGCACTTCAGTAGGTGTTCACAGGAAGCTCTGCTTGTTATTTGTGCACCGAGAATATTATAGGCCTTATGTGACCTGTTTCTGTCACCTAAACCAACTAGAAAATACTCTTAATGATGGTGTTTGTTTTTCTTAAGGGACCCTTCAAATTTATAATTCAGCATTTAAATCATAGAGTTGTTCCATAATAGTAACCTACATGGTTTAATATAGTAAATATACTCTATGTCCATACTGACAACAACCCCCGTACCTGTTAAGGCCTCTCAACTTGTTTTGGTTCAACAGCAGCTGTTGAAAACAGATGGGCTGATAGTAAAAAACCTACCGATTTCAGTTGTTATCTCTTCTACGAACAGAAAAGTGGATGTTGTTACATAAATAGCCTCAACTAACTCATGAAGAGGAACATGATGCAATGACAAACACAACTGCCCTGCTGTTTAGCCCACAGCTATGTTTTTGTATGTATTTTTTTTCTCTCAAAAACAAAAATAATACATTTCTACAGCAAGTAATAACAGAACTACAGGATCCAGATCCTCCGGATACAGTTCATTCCTTTAATTTCTTTACTTTCTCGTTTTCAGTTGAATAACCTCTCACCTGGCGTTCCTGTTTCTGCACATGAAATCTGACACCATGGAAACATGGTCCTATTATTTACCTGTTGCTAGGTAACCCACTTCAATGATGATTCTATGACTCAACGTGATTGTAAGGCTATATTGTATTACAAAATTACTAATATCTCCCAAAGTATTGGTCCTATCAACTTGCTGTTTTCGCCAGTCTGATCCTTGACCCAAAATACATCAGTACACAAAATGGCAAAGGCCAGCTCTGTCCGGTTTTTGAGTTTCAAAGCAGACATACACGTACGCATGCACACAAGAGGCCACTTGGCTTTTTAT
Organism: Apogon talboti; assembly: GCA_037367365.1. Lineage (NCBI taxonomy): Eukaryota > Metazoa > Chordata > Actinopteri > Kurtiformes > Apogonidae > Apogon > Apogon talboti. Next base: position 21,182,687 of record JAPQRQ010000007.1, read on the forward strand.
AGATGATGTGTCAAATACATCTGATCCAGGAGCTTGATATTTTTTAGATGAGATCTGTAAATTTTCAATGTTTTCAACTATTACTTAAGACCATGTGTAGGTGGAATGTTTAGTTTAGTTTAGTTTATTTGAAAGGTGACAATGCAATTTCATAAAAACACATGACTACACATGGTTAAAAAAGTCAGAATTAGCCAGAAGGCTAGTTTTCATCTGTAGTCCCCTGGCCATGATGTAAAAAAAGCAAAAAAAATACATCAACAGAAAACCAGGACACTAATGTAACAATAACGTATACATGACAAACTGTTAAGGGAGCACAGAGCACAATGTGCTCCCTTAACAGTTTGTTTTTCATTTGAACCCTTGAGTTTTATGTTAACAGGTGCCTCAAAAAACTGTAAAAATATATATATTTTTTTAAATAAACACATGTGTAGCTCTCTGCACTAGCAAACTGAGTGAATTTTGTATCCTGGTATAAATATGACCAGGTTCAGTTAATTCATCCTTACATATTCAAGATAGAGATGTGGCTTTAAAGGTAAATATATGCTATTTACAAATCACTTTTTTAATCAGAGGAAAACATTTGTTTTGCAGATTTTAAAAGGAACTTCTAATCAAATATTCATAACACAAAATGTTTGCAACAGTAAAAGTCATTTGTTTTAATTTTTTGATGCCCTGTATCTTTTAGAATTGTTTGGTCAGAGTAATGAGTTTAACCGATACTGAGACGATCACGCTGTCTGTATACTGAAGGTGTTTGACAATTGGTCTATAATGTTTTCTCTCAGGCCGTATTTGCTCTGGGTGCAGTTTTTCCAGTTTGCAGCTGAGCTTTGGGATTGTTTTCCTAACAGTGAATTCTGTCTGTTAAAGAAACCAACATGATTGGAAGCAGAGAGAAACCCTCAGTGGAAGAGCTCTTCTTATATTCTGAGTGTGGATTTACAGTGTGTGTTTGTTGGTGTTTCTATGCTTACCCACAACAAACTATTCAGTAGCCAGAGGGACAACCCACTTCTCTGTTCTGTGAATATGAGTCAGCACAAACTGTATGTATGTTATATAGGAACTACAGTCAGGTAACACATTCTAGGATGTCCTTATCCACAGGGCAGATGGGGTTTACAGAATGCTTCGAGTTTGAAGATGACGTGATCCACATCAGTTACCAGATTTCAGTTTATATTAACACCTATGCTTTTGGCAGATTTTAGATCCATTCTAGTGGCACATTTGATGTTATTCCTGTCTGTACATGTCTTTTGTTTTTTCCACAAAACAAAAGGCTCACTGATTTAAGTCACTGGACTTCCATTGCCTCTGCTGAGGAGGACATGCTTCTGTCACTGCTTGTCTGTCAAGATTATGAGAAAAATACTGCACCACTTTTTATGGGATGTGGTGGAAGGGGCATAGGTCAATGGTATAGTAGTCTGTAAGTGTACACTGAGATTCGTCAATACTGTTTCCACTGCAGGAACTAGCCTACCTGCTACTTACTGTTGCCCATAAAATTGGAATAATTTTTTTTACCTTCCTCTGATAGTGACAATGTGATTTACAGTATTCTTGATATATAAGTGTAACTGGGACTCAGTATGTAATCATTGCACCTGGTCAAAGGTGATTATTGATATAAAAATGAATAATTCTTAGTTATAAAATCAAGAAAACTTGAAAATGTTGATCTTAGTTGTGTTATTTCTTCATTTTAGGGTTTCAGTATCTACCTTGGGTTAGATAGATCCCACAGAAAGCCTGGAAGAAAAATACCTTTTGAGAGGGGTTAATTTTTCTTGAATGTTAATACAGGGTTCTCCAAAACTCCACCAACCACACAAACCCTCCCTCCATCACATCTGGCCTTGCCCCCTCCCCCACCACCATCTCCTCCTCCTCCACTGTGTGTGCACAGGTGCTGTTTTTGTGAAGACAACCTCCTGCTGACATCACCACCGGGGGACTCCTCCTCCTTCCTCAACCGACTCCCCTGAGGTATAAAGGATCCCTGTTTCCGTGGCAGCATCTCTTAGCTACATCACACCCTCTCATAGGTGCTCACACTTAACAAGAACACCTGAACAACAGAGGAGGAGCCTATTTACCTGGATCTGAGGTGGGTTTTGTTTGCCTCCTACTGAGTTTTGTGTCTGGAAGAGAAGAGACAAAGAGCCACCATGTCGATGGGTATGGAGATCGTGGGCATTTCCCTTGGAGCCCTAGGTTTCATCATTGCAATAGTGACATGTGCCCTGCCGATGTGGAGGGTTTCAGCCTTCATTGGAGCCAACATCATCACTGCTCAGACCATCTGGGAAGGTTTATGGATGAACTGTGTCACCCAGAGCACAGGCCAGATGCAGTGTAAAGTTTACGACTCCATGTTGGCCTTGCCTTCAGAGCTGCAGGCTTCCAGAGCAATGACCATCATCTCCATCATACTGGGGGTGCTCGGCATCATGATCTCTATTGTTGGGGCCAAATGCACCAACTGCATCGAAGACGAGGCATCCAAGGCCAGAGTGATGATTGGAGCGGGAATCTTCTTTGTCCTTGCTGGCCTTTTGGTCCTTATCCCTGTATCCTGGACTGCCAGCGTCACCATCAGAGATTTCTACAACCCCATTCTGACCACTGCTCAGAAGAGGGAGCTGGGGGCCTCACTCTACATCGGCTGGGGAGCCGCCGCCTTGCTCCTGATTGGTGGAGCGATGCTGTGTGCCAGCTGCCCGCCAAAAGAGCAGAAGTACAAGCCCCCGAGGATGGCTTATTCTGCCCCCCGCAGCACCAGCGGTGGAGGATACGACAGGAAGGATTATGTATGAGTGAACAAAGCGGACGAAAAAGTGATCAGGAACATCAGATATTTAGGTTTTTTTTGCACATAAGTTCTGTGTGTGTTATTCTTGCTGTCTGAAACGATCGGGTGAAACCCACGAAAAGACTCCGAGTTGAAGGGATGTATATACAGTATAAACATTGATGTCTTTGCTTCATCTGAGGTGTTTATTGCTATAGTTTTAAAACATTTGCTCTGCTGTAATTCCTCGAGTTTTTCTTGTTTTAGATCCTTGATTTAATGCCTATTTTCCTCAGTACATTTTGTATTCATTTCTGTGGCATTATGTGTATTTAAGAAAACACCTGCTTTTTCCGTGTGTGTTGCTCTATAATTAGCTTTTGGCAAGCTGGTGTCCTGTTTCACTGAAACTTTCAGTTAAAATGCTGTGTGTCATTTCACTGACAATGACGAGGAAGAGCCCGCTCTCATTTTACATGGATTTGGTTGTGTGATTGTTCAGTGTGCGAGTGCGTGTGCATGTGTGTGTGTGTTTTGCATGTATTATTTGCTTAGGAAAGTTTCTGCTGAGACTGAAACTGTAGATGGCCTCATGATATGGCCTCAGGAAACAACTTCATCTTCTTCCTCACAGTTTCACTGTTTGAGGTCACTTTTTCAGTTTGGACAAAAAGTTACTGTTAATGTGTAAATTTACTGTGTATTTCTGTAATGAAATGTACTTTTATTGTATTTGTAATTCATATATTCTGTGTTGCTGTGCTTTAAATTGTATGCCTTAATTTTTCACAGTTTGAATGTTTTGTATCATGTGAAGTTTTAAACAACTGTTTCAACAACTTTAAAAGACCTGCATGTGTGTGTTCTGGGCGGATGACACCCTAAGGGAAAATGACTACAACAATAATAGGATCTTTGTTTTCTGATTAGTAGCAGGATGTTAGTATGAAGTTAGGAATACACTAAATAATAGTAATTTATCTTCATTTGTTTGTAATCAGATTTTAACTGTTTAACCACAGCATCTCAGATTATATTTACAAGTGCTCAACCAACAAATTATTCATAATTTTACATGTTTTGATTCCTCCAGATTTCAATAAAAGTCGCATTAAAAATGAAGTTTCCTTCACCTTTTGTACAAGTTGTTTTACACTTTTTAACTCCATAAATATTCCTTAAAATACTTGTTATACATCACAAGAATGTGCTACTGGAGCAAATAAGCATCAGTCCAGATCAAACGCTGTAAAAAGCTTGACTTTGGGTGGGGCTTTGGGAGGGTCTTTGTTTAACCACAGTTAAAAGCACCTAACCTGAGCCAACTGTAATGCCCAGGTGTGGCAGGTGAGCTTCAGCTAACACAAACCTGATGAGGTATCAGAAATGTTTGTCTTTTGGGTACATCGTCGAAACCCTCCAGTACCGGTAATAAGCTGAATTAACAGTGAAGGCCAGACCGTCCAAGAGCCCTGCAGTAAAAAAGAACACAGAGACATGCAGTTCAAGGTAAATGTCAAGCGGAACAGGGAAAACAGATCAGAAAACAGTTTCTACTGTTAAGTTCAGTCGCACTTGTTGACTTGAAAATGACACTTAGAGAGGTTAAACCAGTTCCCACTTTAAAACAACAAACAAATGTTTTGTATCACTTTGACACAATAAATTACAGCAAACATTAACTGACTGACTTGACTGTCACCATCAGCCTTTAGTTATTTGTGATTAACTTTATCTTTTATACTATTTAAGTTATTTATGCTTTCTGGCCTCTTTTTTCTCCTTTTGTTATTTGGCATTTTTTTCCTATCGTGTTTGAAGTCCTTTGTGTCCGTTCTGCTTAAACTGATCCTGAATACAGCAGTTTAAGGTCAACACAATAGCTGATGAAATATAGGCCTATTTTGCAATCTGACTTTTTAGTCCTCTTGACAGTTTGGGGGGAAAAACTGGAGTAAGTCTATTTGACAAAATGTCTCTTAGCGGAATAAAAAAAACTCACTCATAGTCATCCAGCTAAAATCATGACAAATTCCTCACATTTTTAACATGAATGCTGTGATAAATGGGAATGGAACACATGAACTTTGCTTGTCAAGAAGATAAAAAAAAATATATAAGCCAACACAAAACTATGCTGAAAAGAGAATCTACTTGTTTTGAGTGTATTTTGTCTAAAATGGCTAAAAATGCTTCAGTAGTGTTATTATTCTTATCCAAAATTCACAATAAAAAAAATCAAAAATAATCAATACTCACAATACTATACTATACCGTGTCTCTGTTGACTATGCTATAAATATGAGCCAAAAGCATAAATCAGGCTGTGTTCACTGTTTGATATTATCCTTGGTTTACATGAGAGTTTTGAACCATGATGTAAAAACATTTTACAGCCTTATCTGTACATAATGTAGAGTCAGAGATAATTTATCAGCTCTGAATGCCCCCTTCCACCCTTACTGCTCACAGATCACTTTCCTGTCACACATTTAACCCTAATTTAAAAAAACAAACCAAGTCTTAACCCTTTAATTTAATGACTTGCGTTATGGAAGTGTGCATTTTGTGCCGTAAAGGGAGCTCAGTCCCCACAGTCTATGAGATTGTGTAAACAGATTCAGGTCTCAAAAACATAAAGAATACTTGCCCATACATACAGTAAACCTTGCTGTTCTCTCTGTAATCTCAAAGGACCATGATCGAGGTTGGTCGCACTGAGTGGAATTTGACCAACTCATTGACAAATGTGAATGTTTGCAGTATATGTTTATAGCCAAGTTTGTACAGTGAACACATAGTTGAGGACACAGGATACTTTAATAAATCTAGCTACTGTAGTTACACAATCTGTGTAATTGTACATCTTAAGAATTATTTGTATTTGTGTTTTGCTTTTATAATTTGGGTAAGAACTATTTAAAGCACTGTGTAAAAGCATAGTTTATCATTCTGGGAATAATCTTTAGAGCATTCTTGGCAATGACCGCAAGAGAAAATGAATGAAAGTCTCATATCTGCTCAGTGTTTACCAATCGCTTAACAAAAGCATTGGAAGCAGAGGGAAACAGTTGGCTAGACATTGTCCAAACCCTACACTGAAGACCACCGATGTGACGTGTTTTATCCCAACATGTAAATCTGTGTTGTGTCAGCTTATGATGTTATGAAAGGTTATTGTTATATGACATTGATTTGGTTGTGAGTTTTGATTTCAATCAACTTCAGGTGGCAGCCTGACAGCAACTACTAGACTCCATAAAGTGACCAACTATGAAAGAAATCTTGCAAATTATGCCCCCACTCTTGCAAGATTCTTCTTTCAAGATTCTTTGACTTTGCAAGGAAAAAAACTTTGTTTAGTAATTTGTTCTTTCTGTCTAAAGGTAGGCTAGCTGCTCATGCTAAGCTATGTTAACGTCCTGATAACAACTTCAGACACAACTGTGACATTGTTCTGCTTAACTATGAAACTAAGAAACACGCAATTAAATAGAGAGCCAGTTCAAATACTGATGTTTGAAATAATAGATGATGACCATATCACTATTTTCTTTTTATTTCTAGAGCTTTTATGTTGTTTTGTTGCTAAGTTTAATGCTAGATTGCTAACCACTAGCGCGCTAACGGCTAGCATGCTATTATACTAATTAAATACAGTCTATATTCTAAACTCACAGTTTGTCAATGTACTTAAATTAACTATCTTTTTGTTTCCACACGTACTCACCATCCAAGGTACACATAGATCAGCACAGAATACAGGAAGCCAGCATTTCATTCACACCTAAACTTAGCACAGTAAACTGGCCTCAACACCAGTGAAATGGAACTCAAAGGAGTCCCGTAGCATCCACACGTGTAGCTAAGCATCAAAACTGAGTACAGTGGTCCCTCGTTTATCGCGGGGGTTATGTTCTAAAAATAACCCGCAACAGGCGAAATCCGCGAAGTAGTCAGCTTTATTTTTTACAATTATTATATATGTTTTAAGGCTGTAACTCCACCTTTTTGTGCGATGGTTAGCATCTTCCTCTGCCTTTTGGGTGCGACCGCAGATGCCTTTGTCGGTGCAGAACGTTTCGTTGTGGGTTTTGTCGGGGAGAAAACTTGCAAACATACAGCACTTCTGAGTCACACTGCTAGCGATCGAACATTTATGTAAATTTGGCTAGCCGAACGCATTCTGTACTGTACAGGAGACACGGCACGGAGGAAACTGACTGACAATGGTCTATAGTCCCTTAGCCAATCAGGACGCAGAACACAATGCACGGGTTCTCCCTTAGCCAATCAGAATGCAGAACACAATGCACGTTCATGCGCTGTAAAAAAAAAAAAAACATGCAAAATTGCACTAAAAAAATCCGCGAAACAGCGAGGCCGCGAAAGGTGAACCGCGTTATAGTGAGGGACAATTGTAATGTATTAAATCATTTTTATTCATTTTTGCTTGAAGGACCCATATTGTAAAACAAAATTATTGCTTCCCCTGGAGGCCTTTTTTTATTACTATTATTAAAATGATTAAAATGTGACTTGCCTATTGTAAGATATCCATTGTGAAATATGTGTTTCCACTCATCGTCTTTCAATGGTATTTTATTTATAATTATTTGTAGTTTTTCCTACAGAATTGCTGATAGTCATTAATAAGGCAAATATCTAACGATGCAAACATTTGGACAATGTTTGGAAATCAATTCATCCCTACAGCTAAGCATATTTCCCATGATATTTAACATCTTCTAGATACAGTATCATGTTTATATCTGCAAGCATCATCATCATCATCAAACTACTAGAGAAATAGAAAATGAATTTAAAAAATGCATTCAAAACAGCAACTGGCTTTGATTCAGGGGACATTGTTGTCTTTTAAGGACAGGGCCTATATGGACAGACTTATTGAACAATGATAAATGTAACCACAGGACCGCAGTGACCCAGACTTTACAGTTGATGTCAATAACTAGTGGAAACGTTCAACAATGTTTTGATGAAGTGTTGAGACATGTTTGATTAAGCAGTCACACAGAAGAGCTTGACAAAACAAAGTCAACGCAATAAAACAAGGTCATTGCTCTGTCACATCCACAAATGTCACTTTCATATCTGAATGTCAACTTCTCTTTCCAGCAGAAACACGTGAAGTTGACAGGTAGCACATACAACACAAACAAGATGATGACCAAACAGCAAAGTCCAACTACAAGCACCAGATAGAAACCCATTCGAATACTAGATGTCAGGTTATCAATGATTTTTTAACCTATAATGACTGATGGACTGTAAAGTTGTGTAAAGCAGATAAACTATCGTAACACATCCAGAGGCAAGTGTCAACAAGGTTGTATACATTAGCAATTAATCACACTGTAATATGAAAAAGGAAAGTTTAAAGGAAGCACAATTAGACACCAGGTCTAGATAAGAATTGTACTAGCAGAGACAATACATTTTGCTTAATCTGTGGAACCCAAATATAAAATACTCAGGTAGTTCTGCTGGTTATGGGAAATATACAGTAATTAATAACATTGTGTGTGATTCAAGTTATGTCTGGCCTCTTTTAGACTGAAATTCTTATAAAACACAACAAAAATCCACACATACTTTGCAAGAATAAGTATTTATTCGGTTGTACTCACTGTATGCTAGTGTCAAGGAGAAATATATTCAGTCCCTACTGTGTATCGATATTTGTTTTTATAACTTTTCCTGTTATCTCCAACTCTGAAATGATGTTTCTAAATCATTTCATATAGTTTGAAATTAATAAATTAGGGCACACGTGTCAATATCAATAGAATTTAATGTTAAATTGAGAACTAGGCTGACTACAGCTTCGTGTAAAATGTTTTGTGACTATTTGCATAGAGAATGTAGAACCTTAAGCTATATTGCAGCTGTTGGCCTGGAACGCTTGAATTTTGTACCCTAAACTTGATCTTGCAGCAATTGTGTTTCATGCAAAGTGTAACTGGCAGCGCACATTATTTTTAGTAAGTGATTGTCATTTCTGATATTGGTTTATTTTGGAGGGCCTGTGTTGGCTGAGGCTGTGGAGTTTAGATATAGATATTAGTTATATCCCAGTAACTGAGCCAAAACTAAACACGGCCTGAGCTCTCACCGATGACAAATAGTGTAAAATCTTTAGCTGCATAAAAGACTTGAAAACTTTTCAATAGACTTGTGTAGTTTGCTGATCTTTGTCAAAGTGCATTCTTGTGTTATATACCGTATTGTTGGTAGGAATAAAATATCTTTATTATTGTGTCTATTAGAATTGTAATTTCATTGCACACACAATGACAATAAAGGCTATTCTATCCTATTCTGTTCTAAAAGTAAAATCAATAGTGAAGTATGAGCTGGTTTATGTCAGGATGTGCTTGTTTTGGACATTCCTTTCCTCTGTGAGAGTGTCCTGATAATCCTACTATTTATCAGGGAGCTTTGAGCTATGTTTTATGACTTAATGAGTTCTCAAGCTATTTATGTCTGTAAATACAGATAAATCGGCGGTCTTGTGAAAGATTAAGATATCGACTAATTGGACAGAAATATTTCGATATCATCCAAAAATCTTGTTTAAATGTTCTTTTTGTATCAGAATATTGAAAAGAGCACACCAGGACAGCACTTTCCAGGAAGGCTGTTTATTTTTAAAGGAAAATTTGTGTTCATCAGTCAGTTTAAAAGGCTCTTGAAAGGGCTCTTTGACTTTGGAGGACTAAAACAGTCCTCTGAAACCTGAGTATTTACATCATACCTCTAAATAAATGTGTGCGTGGTGGGCAAAGACTTGTAGGTGAGACAGATGCCTCGGGAAAATGTGTGCACGAGGGGAAGTAGAATTGAAGCAGAGGTTATTCTATCTTCATACTGTAAAGCATTTATGTTACTGTCAGGACATTATGTGAGAGCAAAGTCTTTAAAACTGATATGCTAATACATATGCAACGCATCCATCCGTAAACTCTATTTAAAAGAGAACAAAAGATTTAACATGCTATTTGTTGAATGCTGTGTGGGTGTTCATTACATGCTTAGCTTTATTATATGGTAAGTAAATAGACCTACTGCAGTACTTTACACCCACAAAAAAAAACAGAAGTATAAAAATAAAGATAAAAGCCAAAGCTTGACTAAAAACTAAAATTCAGCATTCTAGTTCCTGCTTTTCTACTTGCATATCTTTATAGTGAATTGTTAAGCTGCCTTGTTATTTTGTTTTGTTAAAAATGAGGTACTAATAGAAGAGAACAAAATGTTATGTTATTTGTTGAATGCTCAGTGGGTGTTCATTACATGCTTAGCTTCATTACACGGTAAAGTAATACACCCACAGAAATACAGTACTTTAAAGTCAGAAAAAACATGAAGATAAAAATAAAAATAAAGACATAACTGAAAAATATTCATCATTCTGTTTTTTTAATGCTTACGTAGCTCCATAGTGAATCAATGAGCTCCATTGTTGTTTTGCATTGTTTCTATGTGTAATTACACTTGACAAATTACTTGTTAGTGTTTTACCTCATTGACATATAAAAAGTGCAAACTCATCACTCATCTGCCTTTTCTTTTGTTCTTTCTTTCTCTACTCCTTATTCTCTTTCTCCGGGTTTTGTACCTTGTGCTCCCTCTGGGCCTCCTCCTCATGGTGTTGCTATGGTGACAGAGCACAGCATGCTTTATCCCAGCAGGCATGTTTCCCATAGCAATGGATGTTTGGGGACATTTCAGTAGAGGCAAGAGGTTCTTCAAACTCAGGCTAAAGGTTTGTTTTGATAAAAATATTGGCTGAGAGAAGAGAGAGGGAGGAAAAGGAGTAAATATGACCTAAGAGAATAGGCACACCACAGGTTCAATCCTCCCCTCTAGAGGTCGAGCTTTTCTAAAAATAAAAATTTGTTCTACGATTTCCAACCCCTTTGTCCACTCAGTCTACTCCTTCTTGTGTTTTCTGTGATGCAGGGCTCTGGCTAATTACAGGTGTTCTTAGACAGGTGGGGTGGTTGACATGTGACTGACAGCTGTAATTACCAATAGCTGATCACATTTAGTCAGCTCTGACCTGGATGTGACTCTTCTGCTCTATTCTGTCTGTTCTGTGTAACACAGAAGCTTAGTCTTTTGATTTGGAGAGGAGATTCCAGTGTTTTTTTTTCCCCTGTGATTTCAGCTCCTGCAGCTTTAAGGCCAAATGTAAAAACATTCATCCAAGGACAAGGAGGGGTTTCTTCCAAAGCTGAAGAGGATTTTGATTCTCAGTCAACCGACCACCACTGATTAAAGTGTCTGTATCTAATTCTGTATGAGGGTCCTTCATTTTTAATTATCCTCTCCTAAAGATAGAACACAAACAATGAGCACAGATGAGAAAATAATAAACAGAGCTGGAGTAGTAGTCTTATCATCATAGATTAATCATTTGTAGAAGATTTTCAATCAATTAATCTTTGTTTTCCATAATAATCATTACAACAGTAAAATTCTGTCATCTTTCACAATAGATCAGTTAACATGATGTGATTATCACCAAACAGTCAGAGTTTAGATGTTCACTGGTCCTACAGGAGGTTCCAAGATATCCGTCATTCATCTAGTTGTTTTTTTTACCACCTGAGCTGTCCTCATCTTCATCCTCATCCTCATCCTCATTCTCATCCTCATCCTCATCTTCCTCACGTTTCCTGAAGGCAGTAAAGAAAGCCCCTCCAGCCCTTATTTTGTTTTACATCACAGGTATTGTCATACCAAGAGCATAAGAAACATTCTGTGCCGCCTCTCTAACACAAACCCACTAAAGTCCACTAAGGGTGTTTCACAGGACTACTGTACTCATAAATCATTTCAATCAAGGCCACACAATAGGAGGCCATCCTCTATGTGCTCATATTTGTTTAGGTTTTCAGTGTGTGAACATCAGTTTCAATCCAACTCCAAGGCTAAATTCATTACAGCAGACAACACATAGCAAAACCATAGCTTCTGGACCTGCTACTTTTGTCCATTTATCCTCTTACCCATATTTTTCCTCTGAATCTGGAAATTTCTTGGATCTTAGTTTCAACTGGTCTTAAGTATTTCATTAAAATAGTTTGAATACTATCATCCAGACTGTGACCTTGGCTGTATTTCGACTCCTGGATAAATTCTCTGTTTTGTGGATTCCAGCACCATTCTCGAGCTTCACACAGCAGTTCTGCAGTCTGGCCCTGGTAAACTTCCACAGCCCCCTCCCTCCCTCACAGCCTTCATTTATAAACTCCTCCTCCTGCTGTACAGGCTTTGAATTGACCTGTAGCTACGTCTCCCTGATTTGCTTTGGATGAACTAGGCCAAATTTTCCCAACGTGATAAGATTAGAGGGAATAATTGTCTTTATTTCCTGGTTTTTCTATCTATCACCCTTGTCCTCTGAACCCTTCCCTCGGCAATAGGAGTTTCACTGGGGTATGCCATCCTTAACTGTCTTTTCTACAGCTCTTTTGGTTATGTATTTGTGTGATATGTGTGAGACTCGGACCAAAGAGACACAGGGGTGGAAGAACTTAATTTTTATGTGCCAAATGTCCTTATACTCGCAGTCTGTCACTGCTCTGAGTTATGTGCTTATGAGGACATTTGGCACATAAAAGTTAAGTTCTTCCAATCATGCTTGCAGTTGCCACTCCGACATAGCAACAAATGTACTTCTGTCACTAAATTGCTTCACATTCAAGGTCATATTGCATCTTCTTCTTCTTCCCACTCTCTAGAGGTGAGGACAGTCAAACCTTAACTGTGTGACCATTTGTGTCTCTTTTGGGCTGGTGCAGGAACATTTCAGTTTCTTTGATGCAAATAGTCATTGTTCTTAGTATGACTTTTCAGATCTCATTAACCCTTGGTTGGTCATGTGGCCTATTCAAACATGAATGGTCACATGGGGTGTATGCACACCCCAATGCTAAAAT
>JAPQRQ010000007.1:21197634-21211083 GCA_037367365.1 Apogon talboti
CCCCCCCCCCCCCCCCGTAAAGACAGGATGACCAAATCCAAGGTCTGACCTCTTTTCAGGAATGTTTATGATGTTCATAAAAAACAGTGTCATAGTTTGCCATAAGATGCCTTATAAACTGTGCAGCTGACATATTTCCTCAATGTAGTAAACTCACATTCAACACTCCTCAACAAAATCCTCTTATATTACCTCTGGATGTTGACATAACCTGGCAGATAGCCAAGGGACCATTTTTAAGAGCATACTCCTCACATTCCTCCTACCACTCTTCTCCAGCACCATTGGAGAGATTTCAATCTTCACGGTTAACCAGTATAAAAGGCCCGTCATGATGATAGTATTGAATTATTGCAGTTTTCACCTCAACAATAGGGATTTTGAGGTTCTATGTGGCCTGCAGATTCGAACTTTTAATCTTCCTCTCTTGACTTCAAGCCTTTCCCAAAAAGAGTTTTGCTGGTTGGAATAGCTGTGATTGTCAAATGGAGAGTCTTGACTCTGGGTCTGATCATGTAAACCTCTAAGATCCCAGCAAGGCTATCGTAAATGGAGGCATCTTGCAACCCCTCAGATCTTTGCTGATAGTCTGGGTTTTCTGCAGGGCGTCTATCTGGTCCTAACACAGTGAGGCCACAATTTTATTCCACACCATCAAAGTCCATCTCACTGCCTTACACTGAAACAGGAAAAACCTCAAAACAAGCTGAGAAGAGGCGAGTTGGTCTTCAAAATTAAGTTTTTATTAAGTCATTTCTAAAGTACTTATAGCAGAGATTTATCTTTAAAAAAAAAAAAAAAAAAGCGAAGTATCAAATGTAATCCAGACCACACAGACGATCTTTTCACTTTTTTTTTAATCTTCCTCTGCTAATAGGCTACACTCTACCTCTTAATTTCATTACATTGTTACCGTATGCCACCTTTTCTGCAATTCAGGACTGTAGGTCAGAAGGTTATCACCAGAACCTTCTGCATATATTCCCCCAGTGGTCTGACTTTAAGACTCCTTTTGGCATTTAATAGATAGATGGAATATATTAGATATACAAAATACTAACCACAGTGACTTTGTGTTTTAACCTGTCCAATTTTGTGGGAGAGGCTGTCTCTCTGACTCTTACTTCTTTGGACCACAAAACATGTATAGATCTTTGGGGTTTGTGTCAACACCAATACTATGCTTCTGATGCATCTCTACTTGTCACCTTTAAAGCTTTTGCTGTGTTACCAAAACAAGAATTAATTTATGGTAGGCTATTCACCTCTGTCAATAGTTGAACACTGTAATTCTTCTTCTTCTTCTTCTTCTTCTTATTATTATTATTATTATTATTATTATTACTGTACTGTACTGGATTATCTCAGATGTGTTCAGTTCAGTTTCTTACAACAAACCACACTGTGAGTACATTTCCTTACTAAGCTCTGCAGGGATTATTATTTCACCTAAAACAACCTGTGAGGAAATTCATTATAGTATAAATACTGTAAATTAATTTCTACTTTGAGAACAATCAGTGGCCAGATATTAACTAACAAATATAATAAAAGTCATACAATCAAAGCCATAATAGTGATGTGCTGCTTAGTTTTATATTAGCAACTTGTTGCATTAGCAGAGCCTTTGTTCACATCACATCCTCACAACAAGATACTACACTGCTCCTCAGAGGCACTGATATAGTTGCCCTGTTACTGCAGGAATGTATTGTGATGATGGAGGCACTAGTAGGCCTTACACTTACAAATGGTGTTTTGTGCTTTAGTGAAGTCTGGTTAAAGAGATATCTAACTGTAAATTCTAGCGTAATTGAGCTCCATGAACGTTGAACAATGGATTACCAACTCATTTACAGTTAAAGCCTCCAAAGGGAGGCAAATCATGATCTTGGAGTAAAGCCTAAACGTGATACTGTGGCGCCACCTAAAGGCTGAAAATAGGAGGGTTTTTTTTTAATTAAAAATTTTATTTTTTTCACGTCTGAATCCAACTGTCTTGTTTTCCTAGTTTCAAACTAAAACGTGCATATATGTGCATGTACTTGAGAAATTCTGTGAACTGGTCGTGAATTTGTGTACTTGTGTATTTTAAAAACAAGTTCCACAACATAAGTAGCATATCTTAGCAGGGTAAAAGTAATGGAAAGCCAGCACGAATCAATGTTTGTTTCAGTCATTTAACCGAAAGAAACATTCTAATAGCTGAAATCTGTGTGTTCATATGCAGGTATCTTCAGGTAAATTACTCAAATGTATACATTTATTTGTTTTGGAGAAAAGATTACTTTTCATTGCAATTATTTTATGGAAATTTAATCATATTTTCCATGTAGTCTAACTGGAAGATTGGAGTATAACGTAAACTCACCAAAAAATACATCGATGTTAATTCCAAGGGAAAAAGTTCGTCCTTGAGATCTAATCTAAAAAAAGCTGAAACAATAAAATTAACATAAATTAAAAGCCTGACTGTCAAAAATCAGGGCACTACTTCCTGACAACATAGTGCGTCTTACGTCACGACGCACATCAGCTGTTGACAGAAGCTCCGTTCAAGCTCGACCTCCGGCGCCGTGCATCCGAAGTCCTGTCCTGTCATTCGGGGAGGTTTTCAACGCACATGCTGTTTGTCGACCGACCATATGCTGCCATGAGCGCGTTGTGTCGCATGATCCACAGAGGAGTGCTGAGCGGCCGGTGGTCCTGTCGTCTGTTGGCCGGACAGCAGGATGTTTGCGGGGTGTCTCCCACCGTCCGGGCGGCCAGCACATCCAGGTATGCATGCTAGCTGCCCGGCTAACTGGTGCCATCTGTCTGCCTGAGCCCTATCGTGGTCCGGTGCTTTGGTGTTTGGAGGTGGCAGCTGTGAATATTTTTTATCTGTCAGTTATATTAGCTATTTATTGTGTCCATGCGTGTGGTTTTGTGAACTTTAAACACTTTACGTAGATGACATTCAGACCTGGTTAGCAGCAACCATTACATTCAGCTCAGCTTTATGCAAGAAGCATTATAGAACGTCTTGTAACACATTTATTCATAATTTCACTCATAAATGTCACGAATATACGGGTTATTCTATGCTAAATTGTACTAGAGTGGGCCATACAGTCGGTAATATATTGTAAATGAGGAGTCGCTAACATTACACCCATATAAAGACAATTATGGAATATTCTGTACTATGTTAACTTTTATTGGGATTTGAATGGCTAATATATTGGACTGTAAAAACAGATGTTTAGACTGATGAACACCGCACCAAGCTGTAAGTGTATTAGTTACTATAATAGTTCTCAATAAACCACATTTTTTGGATGGCAGTAATAGTATTAGTAAGGAGATTAAGGCCATGTTGGCTGTAGTTTGTGATGCTGGTGAACCATTGTGTTATGATGAATATTGAATAATGGCGATTTTATTTATCATTGGGGGTGAGTAGATATAATACTGAGTGATTGTGTTCTGTACAAAGTTCAGTTTTGTTGCAGGGCTTAAGCATTGTTCCAGGAACTGAGAGCCCATGTAATTTTTTTATGTAATTTACTTTGCAACGTCATATCTGCTGCTTTAAGTGTCTTTATTGTGAAGATTTGTTTTCTATTCCTTGTTCCATACCCCTGTAAATTAATAATCTTTTGGACTTTTGATCATTTTATTGAAGATGTGACTTTGGAGTAAGCGTCTTATAATAACTCCTCAAAATAACTACACTATTACCCATAAAATTGGGATGAATTTTTTTTGTCATGAAATGAATGCGACAATGTAGTTTATTCTTGGTAGATAAAGTGTAACTGGTACTCAGTATGTAATCATTGCACCTGGTCAAAGGTGATTGCTGTTGTGTATAATAAATAAGAATTAAAAAGAGGAATGTGTCTGAAAACATAATTATTCCAACTTTATAGGTGATTGTGTATTAGCTGTGTACTGGGAGTTTAAGTTTAGTTCACACCTTTTAGATACTGTCTCAGCAAAAACAGGAAGACATACTGCAGAGGGTAACGAGAGCTTTATCGTGGTGTTTATCATTTGGAGATATGAATTGGTATTCATGGTATTCGTGCTCTCATAGGCAGAGAGCTTAAAAAATACCTGACCTTTCCAATGATGACATGCTCTGAATATCAAATCTGCTTTAGAACGGTAAATGATTTACAGTGAGCGATTTCACTCATGTGAAAATATTGTGTCAGACTGTAACTGTTGGAGTAGGTAGTACCAGTGGGTGGAAGCCTTCGGTCACATATCAGACAACGACCGTTGCGTCCCTTCATAACCTGTTTGACCTGGACATACTGTACGTCAGATAATCCCTCAGTACACTGAAGGAGTTTTATCTATATGCATCACTGGTCCTTTATAGATATTACTCACATACTGGAGTCAGTGTATTCAACACTGTTTTCTTTTCGCAGCCCTGTCAACTTGACCTACGACGTCTTTGATGGGAAGGGTGAGAGTACCCCCCTGGTGTTTCTTCATGGCCTTTTTGGCAGCAAATCTAACTTCCACTCAATAGCCAAGTCACTGGTGCAGCGGACAGGACGAAAGGTAATGCAGTGATGAAGACAAAACACCTCCTCTCTGTTGTTACATCACAATAACTGGTCTTTATGTGTTTGAAAGGTTTCTCAGCACTGGGAAACTAGACGGGCATGGAACATACAGTCGACCAGTGTGCTTCCAGTCATTTGATACAGCTCCCCAGCAGTCTGTACAGTTGTAACAAATACAGACTGATAATAAGGCCTTTGCTTGAAGAATATCACCACCTCAGCACACACAATGGTGCTTTTGTTTTGCGCTGTCACTTAGCCGAGTTGGGCAGTATGCCAAGAAAAACAGGAAAAAAAAAAAACAGGATGTAACTGACAAAGTTTCCTCTCTGTCGTCCCTTTCCCTCCACTCCAAGTGTCCTAACTGTCCTTTGTCCAGTTAGGTGCTGACTGTAGATGCCCGTAACCATGGCAACAGTCCTCACAGCCCGGTGCTGACCTATGAAGCGATGAGCAGTGATCTGAAACACCTCCTTTCCCAGCTGCGCATTGAGAAGTGCATCCTCATCGGTCACAGCATGGGAGGAAAGACAGCGATGACAACCGCCCTGACGCAGGTGAGCAGCCGCAAAAGGTCACCATGAATTTATTATGATGTCCCATGGCATTTTTCACTGTACACCCCGGTCCTGTCTGAACACAGTAATCCTTTTCTTGCTCCAATATGTTAACCTGCTATAGTCATTATTAGCTTTTGTCATTTGTTTTCCACATTTTGCACCTCTGTGTTTCTCAGTTGTCCAGCCTGATTATCCATCTCTCTCTCTCTCTCTCTCTCTGTTCATAGCCCGGTTTAGTGGAGAGGTTAGTGGTCGTGGACATCAGTCCAGCCCAGACCACCGCACGCACCAACTTTCATTACTACATCCGAGCCATGCAGGAGGTGAAGGTCTCCAGTAACCTGCCACGCTCTACCGCCAGACGAATGGCCGAGGACCAGCTCCGCAGTTTGGTCAAGGTCAGAGCTCCGTCAATATAATCCTTCTATAAATCTAAAATCAGTCAGGTAAACATGCTTTACTCCATAAACATGTATCAGTTTGTCAGAAATGAGGCATTCAATTTTGATGATTCTAAATACTTGTCTTTTCAGATGTTATTTGTGGAAGTTGATATTCATGTCTTAAATGTTCTTAAAAGACCTAAAATAAGTCCAGGTCCAAGCTCTGTTTGTCTCCCTTTCAGGAGCACTCGGTCCGTCAGTTTCTTCTCACTAACCTGGTGGAACAGAACGGCCACTACGCCTGGAGAGTCAACTTAGACTCCATCTCAGCACACCTTGATAGCATCATGAGCTTCCCCAGTTTTGACACAGTCTATGAGGGACCTACGCTGTTTTTGGGTGGAGCCAATTCAGCCTACATCAGGTATAAAACACCAGAGACTCAGTATCTATATCTACAGAGACAGTCAAATAGGTGAATATTTACTCACTAGATTAATGCAACAAATGATCACATTTACCGCCCTTATATGGAACCAGTTATTATTACAGTAGCAGCTTAGACTTTTCCTCCACAATGGCAATCTGTCGAAAAATCAGTGGATAGTAGTGTTTATTATTAATCATTCTCTGGGCCAAATACATGATAACAGCAATAAAGAAGAACATCATACACTTGCAAAAAAAATACTTTCGTCACTAAAACTACATGCTGTATATGACTGAAGAAACAAAGTCACGAGTAATTTATCACAGTCGGCAACCAGATTTGCTTTTGAGGTTTTGGTGAGCAATAAATGTCTTAAGATTGTCTGATAATTGATGAGATTAATTTGATATACTGTATTTCCCAGCCCAGTGAACACAAAGGGGCCAAATTCTGCTGTTATAACCAACTTCCTCAAAAAACCCAAACTCAGTAGAATCAAAGTGACACAGAGTTCAGTAGGTCAGTTAAAAAGATATAAAGAGTAACTTCTTGAATTAGAAACAGTTTAGCATGGGTTTAGTGATAGTGTTATAGTGATAAGTTGAGGGCCGCTGTGGCTCAGAGGGTAGAGTGGGTCATCCAATAACCAAAGGGTTGGTGGTTTGAATCCCACTCTGGGTTGGTGCTTTTAAGGCCTAGGCCTGAATTTATGCATTGAGGTAAGCATGAATTACGATGAATTGAGGTGAGTTGAAGTGAAATGACAGCACTCAGTGAGTTCCCCACATGTTCCTGTAGTCTGTTAAATAGAAATGAAGGTCTGTCCTTAAAGCTCTGGATTAGTTTCACAGAGGATATGCTGTTTTTTGTTTGTTTGGAGTTATTCAGTTACAGTAAGTGACTAAATTTTTTAGTTTTTCATCAACAATGTATCTAAAAAACATTTACTCATCTGCCTCCAAGTGAGTAATTCCTTTTTACATATGCTTTTTGAACTTTGCACTCTCCCGTTCCTGGAGTAAGTACAGTTAATAATAACCATCTCCTTCTGCTCTCTGAAACAAAGTCCATTTAGATCATACATTCTAACGTCCCCTCACAGACCATCATAGATCTCCGAATGTAAAGATGGGAGTAAGTACCATGCAGCAGTGTAACAAAATACAAGCCCACGCTCTACACCTCAGTGAAAAACTATCAAGGAAATGAGCCCAGTGGTGACTTGGCACAGAGCACAGCATTTATCTGGTGACTGGAAGTAAATTCCTTCAAACATTCTTTGTTGTGGAGAAATGGCGCAGCAAATGATTCAGCAAAACCGTCCAAAACTGATATGTTCAATCTGTGTTGAAATGTTTGTTTTTGCTTCTTTACAATTTAAAGTGTGTTTATTGTGTGAATGGATCAAAATATATAAAATACACAATTTAAAATTATGGGAAATGTAGAAAATTAGGTAATGTGGGATTTTTCTTTTTGCTTGTGTTTATGTTATGTCAATGGATGTAATTAATATGACACTGTTTAATTGCTGTAATGCAGCATTAACAGCAATCTGTAAGGTCATTACAATATCATTGTACAAATTAAATAATGTTTCTATTTACTGTTTAGCAGTATTGTGCATACATTCAAAAGATACTTAAACATGTAAGCAAACTCAATATGCACATGTAATATCTGCCAGTAGAGGCCTTTAAATCAAACCAAGAATAGAGTAGAATAGAATAGATTTGAAGAGGCTTCATTGTCATTACACAGTCATTTGCAACGAAATTAGGGATGATAGATGTATTATAGGTTATGGGAGTTGCTGTTTTCACTTTTTATTACTGATGAAAATATATCCAACACGACAGGCTTTTGTTTGCAGATGAATTTGTGTACAATATTAAAATTTTATGCATTTTCAGTGGCATATATTCATCTTATGTCATATCATTAGCGTTGATATTAACATTAGTGAATGGGACATGTTGACTTTGACAAAATGAAACAGGCCATTACACTGACTAAAATAACTGATTTCCTTGAATCTAAGTAAACAAGTCAACACAAATTACAGCAAAAAAATCCTATGATCACATACGTCTGAAAAAGGTTGAAGTCACTTTAACACATTTCTAAGTAAATATAGTGTTTAGTATCTTCCTATCCGGCCCTTTTATCTTATACTGTGTGTGTTTTTTGTTTTTTTTTATATATCTCTTCACTCTTGATCCAGCTCCGAGGATTTCCCAGAAATCCAGAGGCTCTTCCCTTACGCTGACATCCAGTACATCCCAGATGCGAGCCACTGGATCCATGCAGATAAACCCCTGGATTTCATCAGCTCCATTATCACCTTCCTGCACTCGTAGTCGCCTCCATAACAACAGGTTCAGAACTTTGTTTTTGAGGGGTCTACACACAAACTGACGGCGAGGATTACGAAGCTTCAGCAACAGAAAGAGGAGTCTTTAATGTCGCTGATGTTTAATGCCGACGCCAGACCAAACACCCCCTTTTACAGCCGTTACATTTTAACTATATGAAAAACTGTGCCGTGTAGTGTGGTAATTTTTTTTTTTTTATTATTGTTTAGCCTCTTTGCCAGACAAGTAGTGTTGCTAGATTAACTGGATTCTGGATGTGTTTTTATCTATATCATAATATTGGAAGGTCTCAGAGCGTCTGTGTATGTATGTGTGTGTGTGTGTATGTGTTTTGGCGCGGTTCTGACAAATTGAGACCTTTTTAACTGGCCAATTTGGTACCTACAGTTGAGGAATAGTCCCATCTCCACATTAAATATCTCGACAAGTTGATAGGACCAATATTTTCAGAGATATTAGTCCTTTTGGAATACAATTGCCATATAATCATGGAAGCGCAGTACCACGCTGCATGATGGGAAATGAAGTTAAAAACAGGAACACTGCTAACTACAGTCCTAACATATATTAACATTGGCGCTGTGCAGAGAGAGAGAGAGAGACAGAGCGATATTTATATGGAGAGAGATAGGTAAGTACTTATGGAGAGCTCCCCCTACCCCCCGTCTAATGAATCATTCACCCCCGTTCGTGTGCTCCTTGTTCTACCCCCCAATTTCACTCTGCAGGCATGCTTGAGTATTACTATATTAACTGTCGTTTACATTTTCAAGAATGACTTACCAAACAATTTTTATGTCACTACTTATCAAATATAGACTAACATTGTATCTTAAAGTCTGCTCTCCCCAGCATAAAAACTAGCACATCTGAAACCCCTGGTTCCCCATGGGTCACATACTAGTTAATTTATAACTCAGTAGGAAGGCAATAGTGGTGAAAGTATTAAACATTTAACACAGTGGAGCTGTTTTGGAGGTGATATACTAATCCAAAGAAACTCTGATTTGCACAGTACTGTCTTTATGTTGACACATTTATGCCATTATGAGAGACTAAAGTGGCTTCAAGTACAATCTCTGCCCGCTGAAGTGAATCAGCAGCAAAATACTCTAATATAGAAATTTTGACAGCACTGGAATGAAACAAATACTGTAAATATCTATATATATATCTATACAGTATATATAGATAGACATTTAGATAAATGAAGAGAGTGCAAATATAAAGCTGTACTTTGCGCTGTTTAGTATCAGAGTGGCTGTGAAGCAGATGTCGATGTGTACAGATAGGTGTTTAGAACTTTTGATGCTCTTTTCATTCCGTATTTTAGGCATTTTTTTTCCTCACTCTTCCTGTTTATCGCCGCTCTGTTAGAATTGAGGGTTTACAGCTCATTTATCCATTCTACACTGGAGGTCAATGAGAACGCTGGTTATATTTTTTATGCAAACAACATCCTCTATGAAAAACGAGCTAAAATGCAGCATTGTTATTGTATAAACTGTTTCCTGATTATCTCAGGTAACCATTTCCTGTTACACACTTACAGTATCTACAGTCTGTCTGAGTAATGTTGTCTTTGTATCTGGTCAGTCTAATCCGATGTAATGTATTAACGAGATATGTTTGGCGGTTTTATTACCTGTGTTTCACTTTAACCCCTTTTATGGCACAAGTCTTTATGGGTATTTCACAAATATATGCTGCAACAATGTACATTGTTATCTAATCGTAATGGTGATGATATCGTTTCAGTTCTCATGGGTTTCAACAGTCCAGTAGTGAAACTGCCATTTGTTTGAATAAGCAGGGTGTTGTATATTTGTATGTACCTCTTCTGTCGAAAGCTTGTTTTCCATTTCTGTAAAAACTTGATATAAAGGAAAGTTTTATCGTACAAAAAATAACTAAGAGTGTCATTTGGCAGCTGGGTTGCCAGTTCTGTGTGAATTCTTAGAGGAGGGCATCTCCCTTCACGGAGCTGGTGCAGTTTATGTCGAGCAGAGTTTTAAGTCTAAAAGACTTCAGATAATCAGAACATACACGTAGGGGAAAACTCGTTTTATTCATTTAGTGGAGAAACACCCCTCATCCTTTTCAACCACAGGACGGATTTGTCTTGTTGCACAATGTGAACAGATTGTCTGGGTTTTTTGGCAGCACTGACATTTGAATGCAGGTCCTGCTGCAGTGGGACGAAAATACGTCAAAAGAGACTTAACAGTATTGGAAAGTTAGTTTACTCCATTATTCAACTGTTCAAGCTGTTTGAGACATTGTTGTGTTCAGGATTGTACTGTTTTACTATGAGCATGCCTCTTCTCTTGTCTTCAGGAGTGACTTTGCTGTGCTATACTTGTCTATTAAAATTAACTGTTGCCAAAGTGGTGACACTAAACCGAAATAACTGCATATATACATTTTAAATGTGTGGAACGGGCATATACGCAAGGGGAGTATATATAAAAAGATGTACAAACTGATATTATTCAATAAAATGAGAAAAAAATTATGCAATTGTTGTTTCTGTGACTTCGTGCTTAAAATAATTGATAGTACAAAACAAACTTCTGCAAGTAATTTGAAGGATTTGCAGAACAATTGTTTTTATTTACAACAAGCAACATTAAAGGAAGTGAGCGTAAAGCCTTTGCAGTGTTCAGCAATCACTCGACTCACTCCTACTCACAGTTTTATATATTTCCTAACATACATTCAGTTATTACATATGAGAGTAGTGCATGAATGAATGTACAAAGTGCACAGTGATCACTCTTAATCTAGTGATACGACTTGAAAGCCTGCTTCGTCCCTGCCCCTCTGAGGGTCTGACCACATAGTGTCCAGGTCTCCTTGACGACCACTCTTACCCTTCTTGAACTTCCAGCGCAGGGTGCCAGAGGAAGGCATGCTGGGAGTTGGAGCAGTGGGAACGGGAGATCTGGTTTGGTTTGAGGGAGCAGTGGGAGCAGTGGGCGCGGCGGTGCTGGTGGCGCTGGCGGCGGGCAGAGGGAAGTTGGCCGGCCGCTGGATGGGCGGTTTGTTGTTCCTCCTCAGGATGCCCAGACGAGAAAACTTCTTCTGGGACTGCTCAGACTGCTGTTGATACTGCACCTGCTGCTGGAGCACCGTCTGAAAGTCCTCCTGTGAACAGCACATGAACAGAGAGGCATGACAGGATGGTGATGAGCCAGAAAAAGTAGAAGCAGCCAGATCCATTACTTAAGTAAGAGTAGAAATACCACAGTATAGACCAGGGGTCACCAACTTCGGTCCTCGAGGGCTACTATCCTGCATGTTTTAGATGTATCCCTCCTCTATCACACCTGATTCAAATGATAAGCCTGTCATCAAGCTGTGCAGAAGCCTGATAACGACCTGTCAGGTGTGAAGCCTCTGGCTTCAGCTTCTTCCTTTTTTGGTTAAAAAAATGGAACAAACTGAATGTTTTTTTATAAGTGTGTGTGTGTGTGTGTGTTTTTTTAATGTAACCAAAATAAAAATATTCATTCATTCATTAAAAAAAAAAGATTCTCTCCCTTTGATAAACTAAACAAGTGAAAACCTTACCTGAATAAACTCTGCTGCCCAAAATACAAATGTCCTTTTACTTATTACTTAAATAAACTAAAACAAAAACAGATAATTGTAGGAGGGAGAGAATGAAGTTAACTGAACAACATGTATTTGTAAAATTAGAAATGTCAAGTAGACGTCCTACAACAAAGTATTGTGGGTGGTGTTCATGGGTGTGTGTTGGTTGGTTGTGGTGCAGCCCTTTAAAAATATGTTTCCTACAATATTTTACATAATTGCGGATACATTAATAAGTGTTTTGGAGGCTTTAACTGGTTTTGGTATATTTGGTCTACGTGGTGTGGCCTGGTTGCTTTTAAAAAATAACAAAATGCCTATTCACAAAAATAAAGTGTAAAATAACTATTAGCAGAGTTACATTATTATTATCATTATTATTATTATTATTTCCATCTGAAATGTAATGGAGT
Source organism: Apogon talboti (assembly GCA_037367365.1). Taxonomy (NCBI): domain Eukaryota; kingdom Metazoa; phylum Chordata; class Actinopteri; order Kurtiformes; family Apogonidae; genus Apogon; species Apogon talboti. The sequence goes on from JAPQRQ010000007.1 coordinate 21,209,958, forward strand.
CTAAGTGCAACATAGAATAAAATGGAAATATTGAAGTATAAATGTCAAAATTGCTTTTATATTCAGTTCTTAATGTAACATCCCACCACTGTAACACGGACTATAACAAGATCAGCAGAACCTGTATCTCGGAGCAGAAAACTCTTCTTTTAAAGTGTGAAGTACTTACAGTTTAATGCTGCAGTGAACCAAGCGCTTACCAGATGAACATACAGGCCTGAGGCCAAAACGCACTGGCAGGACACCAGCTGGTAGTTACCGCCTGCATGTACTTGAATTTTAATTATATTGTTTGTTTCAGTTGTTAATGTAACGTGTGCCCTTTAACAATAATTACACGTGTGCTTCGTCGTGTTGGTGTGTATACTCGCTGACCTACTTTTCTAGACTCCAACACCATCCTTAATGCTTCAGTTTTCTCTGTTCTATTTTGCTCAGTGCAAATCCACACTTAGTCTGTCTCTCTGTTAAACATTTACCTTCCAGGCCTCGACCTCCAGCGACAGCTCCAGACGTTTCTGCACAGCCTCCAGCAGCTGGTTGTTGAGACACATCATCTCCGTTTTGCTCCGCAGAAGCTCGGCTTCCATCGCCTTCTTCCTGCAAAGCAGAACAGAAAGAGTGACGCATTTCTTAAGATAGAAAAATGCATCTCTGCTTCCTTTTCATTTACTGATTTGGAGGGGATGAGTGTGTGTGTGTGTGTGTGTGTTTGCTCACTTCTCAATAGCCTCATCTCTGTCCCTTAGTGCTTGCTGCAGAATAGAACTGTCCTCTGGTCCGTGTCCTTTTCCAGGTCTGATCTCCTGAATGAACACATGGGTAAAGCAGACTGACTTTAATTCACCTCCTTTTTTTTTTTTTGTCTTCCACCTCTTTCTGAGTTTAATAAACCTCCCTGCTGTCAGATACACTCCTGTTTGTGACTTTCTCCTGACTCATACTGTATCTGGCAGACTATAGCGTCACCTGTAAAACTGACAGGCCACATTCCAGAGCCATAAAACCCAGGTGGAGATAAAATGATCCTTTCGGGGAAGCATTGAGGACTGATACACATTCTCATGAGGTTACTTTTCTTTCCTTTCAGTAATAATATCCATGTTCAACTACACACACCCCCCCC
>JAPQRQ010000007.1:21251127-21263360 GCA_037367365.1 Apogon talboti
ACAGTCATGTCATGAGAAGAGCTAAAAATACTTTAGTCCAACTTTTTTGGGCAACAGTGTATATATTGTGTATTCACTTGTGTTATCACTCATGCTGTGACTGGAGGGTGGTCTCCCAGAAATGGTCCCATCCACAGCAGCTGTGTAAAAATCCTCTGTGGTTTAATTTCACACAATGTTCAAGGGATCAATGACAATCAGAGATTTTCCACATTTCTTCCTTGAAGATGACAGTTCACCACTGTCCTTCCAGGTTTTAATATTTCAAATAGAACTGAAGAGTTTTTGCCCAATTTTAGTTGTTTCACCATCTCCATAGTTGGCCAATTACAGTTACATCTTATGTCTTCTGACATGATTGTTTAATAAATCAGAAGTTACTCACTATATATTACTCACTGTACGATTACATTACTTGCTGTCAACAAAGACATATTAATCACTGAATTAGTTTTCCAGCAGAAGGCTTTTACCTATTTGTTTAGTTACATTCAGGTTGAGATTGTTTTTTGTGTAAATAAATTACAAACTATATATAATTTACAAAATATAGCATATTGATTTTGAAGTTCTCTCATGACATCCATCATTATGTTCATTATTACAGTACATCATTAGCGTTTCTGCGCAAAACCCTGCATCAGCTTCACCTGTACTAACAAACAGTGGACGAGTCACCTTTACACACAGCATGTTACATGTACAGTACTTCGACAGGTTACAAATCTGGGCTGAGCAGAAGGTGTGATACTGAGGCAGCTGAGTTATGTCACGCTGCGTATAGCGGCACCGGAGTCGTGTTAGTGCCATATGTTCTGCCACAAACACACATTAAACATTAAAGTAGGTCATAGGTAACAATATGGTATCACTTTGACTAATGTGCTGTAAATTAAACATCCAAGGCGGGAGGGATTCAGAGATATTCCCCGGGCAGTGACATCACCTCTTCCTGTCTCTGCTGCCAGCCCCCTGACCTTTTTCAGCGCATGTTGTAAGAGAATACTCCCTCCAAATGGACCGTCACACAGTTAGCCCTATTCAGGTTTTATAATGGGTCTGTGGTTTGAGGTGAGTGATATTCTTGTCAATACCTGCAGTGAGAAACAGTCTGAGCTGAGCGTCTTACTGTATTACTGATGAAGGCAGAGCAGGTGAAGCAACTCAACTGTTAGAAGGTGTTGATCCGATAATAAGGTTCATAATCATAACATATGCTCAAACAATGTGATGGAATGTAAGCTGCGTGATCTCACCAACAGTGACAGCCTAAATAGTTGTAGTACAGGTACAGCTTATATGAGAAAGAATAAGAGTACTGCCATAAAAGTAAATTGCTTGAATCCTTGTACTAAAATACTGGGAATCCCTATCATTACACAGCCAGAGCAAAACATGACTGAATTAAACAATCATGGAGGTAGAAATCCACTGACATTTCCCACAGCACAGTGAGGTCATGCTTTGGCGTGCAGTTTGCTAGGACCCACACAGATAACAGCCCTCTATCTCTAAACACATGATGAAAAGACAGCTTTATGTCTCCTGTGATTTTTCTGCTCCGCAAATGACAGCAAAGAGAGGTAGTTAGACTTGGATGAGTAACTGTCTAAAAAAAAGACAAAAATCTTCTCATCATGGACCAGCAGTAGCTCAACTGGACATGATAAATGCTCCAGGCTGAAATGAACTGTTCTGGTGAGTTTAATATAGAGTTCTGGTAATATAGTGTTGCAATCACATTATAATTCCCTGGTTTGTCCGCTATTTCAAAACATGGTATGTAATATGTCAAAACCTCTGGAGGTTCTTATCTGTTGTTTTTATGTCATTGCAATTATGACAATTTATGAAAATTTTAACCTAAGCCATATGGTTATTTGTAAGTCTGTTTTTTACATTAGATTATATTTGTACAATTCATATATAAAAAAAAGTCTGCTTGAGCTATGGCTGCTGTCAATTGTTGATTCACTTAGAGTATCCTCCAATACTGAATTGTACCTAAAAGTTGAGACTTTAAGAATTATTAAATGTGCAGTGTGTAAAATTTAGGATCACAACAGTGCATGTTTCTACAGTTGCTCAGAATGGGCTTTTTTCTATTTTAATTGTTTGTTTTGATTGTTGATTTGTACTATTATTTCTGTATTACTTGCTCACATATATGTCAACTTTCATTGCATGTTCGGAATAAATCACTAAATCAAATCAAATCTAAGCAGGTGGCATTCACCATTAAGGTGCATTGACATCACCCTCTAATCTGTGGACCAGTCTTATTACATTCTTAACAAAAAAGTCCAGAACAAACCTAACACTGACTCTAAGAGAAGGTGTGTTTGCTGTTTTTGCGGCCACCACAGCAAAGGCTGACGGGGGTATTGAGTTGGTTGCAATCTGCAACTTCGCCGCTAGATGTTAACCCTATAAGAGCCAAAGTTGCAATATTGTGACAACAAGCAACATACCTGAATAAAACAGACAGCTTTTTGAAATCTTGATATCAGTGTTGAATATTATTTTAAAAAAAACCAAAAAACTCAGGCACCTAAAGTGTTAATACATCTCATACACTGAAACCTTTAGTTATTAGGATTCATTTTGATGAAGATGAATTATCAGAGTTTCTTTACCACTGTGGTTGTGATTAATCGGTTCCACTACCAAGTCTGTAAAATGACTTTGTACAGACTGTTTGATGAAGTTTGCCATTTTACAAAGTCAGTAAGCTAGCTGCAGCTCCACCCCTTTTGTCCAAATAGAGTCACTACTGGCTTCAAAACCACACTCCTAAGGGCAACGGGTGATGTCACGGTTCCTCTGTCCACAACTGTACACAGTCTATGCTATCAGTCCACCTGGTGGCTTCAGACATTTCAGTCTGGACCAGAGTCATGCACTTACATCGCCATTCCTAGAAACTTATAGTACTGACGCATGCAGATATTAAATATCTCCAAGAAACAAAACTCAATAATAGCGAAGAATCTCCATGGCCACTGTTGCCCATCAGAATCACCTCCAAACAGCTTTGCAGAGTAAACATGTTATACTGTACGTCAAGCTAAAGTTTCCAGCCGGCGTAGGTATTCTGTCACCATCTATGATTAATGGCACAGCAGACCAGACTGCTCAGATAGTCTATAAAAAGATTACAGTAACTTCATTAGTTTTGTTTTTTCTCTTGCCTCTAAGAAACACCCAATAGAGCTGCTCATAGTTTCAGCATTTATGTCACAGGTTCAGCTGCCAGAATGTCTAAACTCAATATTTATGTCATGGCTGCCTGATTGTGCCTGATTCTATGTATGGTCAGGAGGAGCGGGCATGTTGCAGGTATGAGCCACAAGCAGAGCTCATAAACGTGCCTGCCAAAGCCCTGAGTGGCAGCTCGGTCCGATTGTCTCATGTCTTTCCTTTCTCTCCCCCTCTTTTTCTCTTTCAATCTCATTTGTTTTCTTTTTTCTTTCAGTCCTTCTCTCTGTCTCCATCTCACTCTCTGCAAAGTGATTAAATCCTCCTGTTGCATTTTGGACCCTGTTCAAAGATCAGACAGGTTACAGTCATGGCTGTGGCATGCACTGGCAACACACATGGTTGACACACAAATGCACACACACACACTTCAGCATCTCACACACATCTGCAGCACAAAATGAGTGTGTTTCATGTTTATGTTCTCAATCTTGTATAGTCCAGACTATCAGAGTGAAAAGAGATAATGGTAATTACGACATTAAGTCATCTGACAAGCCATGAATCTGAAACACAACTTTAACCGCGTTTTTTAAACACTTGTTCTTGGATACAGTATGTGACTGTCTTTGCTTGTCCGCCGACTAGGTAAAAGACAAACATAATTTTCATTCCTCTAGAAAACATTTATACATAATCTCTACTCACTAATGAGGCACTGATGACCAGTTCAACTTCATTTTTTTCTTTATGCTTTTTCTGAAACTCTTTATTGGCAGAACTCCAGAAAACCCAGCACCGAGGAGACAACAGAGTCCAGTCTGCTCTATATTTATGCACCTTCAGATTGGAGAGTGTTTTTGCCGCAGTGCACTCCCTGGACAGGGAAAACACAAAGGGCAGCATCTTTTTATTACGACACTCAGACACTGTCTGGATTTAACAGACTGAGATGAGCCTTACAAATGGGACAAAAAAGGTTAGGAAGCCAGGCCTTTTCAGTTACGTTATTTTAATTCAGTTTGTCTACTGGCCCTTTCCATCAGTTAACAAAATCAGCTTGCACTATAACCTAAATTGTGCATGCAAAAGCAAAATCTCTGGAAACATCTTTTATTATAACCTGAGGAGCAGTTTTAACAGACAACACATGACGACCCAAGTCAAGTATAGACATTCAACATCTTAAAACAGTTGAAGAGCATCGATGCTCATGACTCATGAGTGGGTATGACGAAATCATGGATTTCACATAGAAGTTAATGTGCACTCAGTATAATGGGACAACCGCTCCACCAAACAGAATCATTCTAATATGTTGTGAATGTCACACTGTTGGTATGTAATGCAGAGTTCAATGTGGAGATGAGGCACGAGTTTTAATCTTTTTTCAATGTTTAAACAAGTTTATATTTGGATAAAACCAAAGGCAGAGACATACTATTTACTGCCATCTGTTGAGAACATGTTGGAGGAGCTGCTGCTGACTCTGACTGCTGTAAACAGAATTCAGCACTGATTTCACAGATTATCAGGATATCAGGATGTTTACATTTTTTCATGTAATGCATGCTGTAACTCTGGACAAAACGTACAAAACAAAAGGTCAAACTTGTCTCAGTACAGTAGGTAATGATTTAGTTTATCAGTCAATTCCTGCTGCTACATTAGACACAGGAAGTAATAAAAGAACTTCTACTGTGATTTTACTCAGAGTATTAGTGATAAGTTAATTAACTGTTTTCAAAACTCCAGATAATTTTGTATCACACACTTGGAAGATTATGATACTAATTCAAGGTTTGGGTTTAATGGAGTATTAAATGTTGAATTATTCCACTTTTTGTCATGTTTATCTCACTTATTGTGTAATTCACTGTGGAAGCATTCAGTTCTGCTGTGTTGTGTCTATTTTACAGATTGTAAATTGTGGTGAATCTGTGATATGCGTTACTAGGCTCTGTAAATAAAAATGAACTGAATAATGTTGTGGTAATATTGGTGTGGATCCATTTTTTTGTAACAACACTTTGTAGAGTGGTTGGTAGAGTTGGTGGTCAACAAATTAAAACTTTTTCAGACTCCGACTGTCACAAGAGCTACACAGCGAGTAACTACAACAAAGAAAAAGTATTTATACTCAAAAGAATCAGATGTAAACCAGTATTATGCTATATGCTGATATTATGCATGTGTTTCTGTCAGTGCTGATTCACTGTCCACAGTGGAATTTGTTTGTCTGCAATATGTAAAACATATATGGGACTACATGAAGTCCCGCAGCATATTTCTTGGAAAATATGGCTGTTTTTATTTTAATGCGGATACATTTCAGCTGCCTCCTGTGTGACAGGTCGCTGTGGTTGCTATACAACACTCCATTATAATTAAGTGTTCCTCCAAACCATCACATTTCACAGGTTTAATTAAACAAACAATAGGGTCTTATACTATCTTTCTCACAGTAGTTAAGACAACAATAAAACAGTAATCAAAACAAAATCCAGTGCCAAATAAAATATCTTGGTCATAAGTAATGCATGTGTAGATAGAGTAATGTGTTCGGTCTTCACTCGATATGATATGAAGCGAGACGGTGACTGTTTAATGTCACGAGCGACGGACCTGCAGACTTTGACACCTGTCTACTGTGGTGGTGGCATTTAGATTACATCAATCATGGCGATAACATGCTGACACTGGTTAGTGTCCTGAGAAAGCACAGTCAGCAGCTACAATGAGGCTGGGACTCAGACCCACAACAGTAGTAGTGAAAAAACACTGGAATTAAGGCAGATGATTTATTGTTCAGGAGCTAAATAAGGAGTTACTGATGCACGAGTGAATATTAGAACATACTACACAGCCTGGCCAAAACAAAATTGCCACCTGGATTTAACTAAGAAAATAACTCAGATCCTTCCATTGCATAATTACTGCAGTGATTAATATGTTTCAGCTGCAACAAGTTCTTTAACTCTAACTGATGCAGTGAGTAACTTCTTAAACAATCAGTTTGATAGAAAGCCTAAAGGTTGGACTGTGTCTCAATGAAAAAAGGTCATGTGGTCTGATGAGTCCAGATTGATCCAGTTCCAGAGTGATGGGTGCATCAGGGTGAAAAGAAACGTGGACGAAGTGATTACCCATCATGCCTAGTGCCTACAGTACAAGCCTGTGGGGATAGTGTTATGATCTGGGGTTGGTTCAGTCAGTCAGGTCTAGGTTCAGTAATATTATGTGTCCATAAAATGAGGTCAGATGAACCTGAATATAATGAATGAACAGGTCTGAACATCAGTGGATTTTCTTTTTTCCTTGATGACACAGACATATTCCAATATGACAACACCAGGATTCATCAGGTTCAGATTTAGAAAGAGTGATTCAGAGAGCACGAGACATCAGAGTCCAGACCTGAACCCCACTGAGAATCTTTGGGATGAGACTTTACACAGTGGTCTGACTCTACATCATCGGTACAAGCTTTTGACAAAAAAAAACAAACAAAAAAATTAGGCAACTCTGGATAGAAACAAATGTTGTTACATCTATTGTGACAGTACATAAGCACCGCATGGCGTAAACGTTTCCACAGTGAATGCATCTTATAAACAAAACTAACAGCAGCACAATAAAATATTCAGTATGACTTTCTTCTTTTGACCATGAAGTGTACATTACTTGCATATAATACACGGTAATCTATTAATTGCTGACATATATTTGGTAATTCATGAGTCTTTGGTTGTTTTTCTTATAGCATCAGTGCTGTTAAAATGTAAGTGACATACAATTCTCACAGTATAATAAAACAATGTTGACATCTTGCAGACATCTGTTAGAATAATAATAGATGAAGCCAGGTGTGCACGTGTTAATGTCCTTGTTAATGTCCTTTCTCGGTGTCTCTGTGTGTTCTGCGTTCATTCTATTAGTATTTCGTCATTCAGATATATAACATTAAACCTTCAGCAGGTCATCTTTCATTTGGGGAGTGGTGAGAGCTGACTGTTCTCCACCTGTTTCCATCTGCTAATGAAGCAACGTCAGTTTATTCCTACAGGGGTGTCAAAAACTATTTTTCACAAATACATGAACCCGCAAAAAAAAAAAAAATCTTTGTTTTATCTTAAAAGTACATTCAGATCTATTATTCTTTTCTCTCCCCAAAACTACATGAAGACTCTACTATATGTTATGTATAGCGTTGGGTTATTATTGCCGCATTAAAAACAAAACAGGTATTTCAGATAAAACTGAACTCACATACTGCTTGTTCATTGCATACGGTGTTAGAAACTTGTCATCCTGCAGCAGGTCGGACCTCTCTGACCCCCTCGTGAGTTTTTACCTTCCTTGGTGCTCGTACTCTGTAAGAACATGAGGCAAAAAAAAGATTAAAATGAGCATCATGAATCATTTTTACATTAGTCTTTCCAGTATGAGTAATTGCAGGCTATCAGATGTCAGAGTCTGTCTCTTTATGCCTGCAAAATGGTGTGTTTGAGGGCAATTTCCTGTTGCTGGTACAATTATGTTCTCACTCCTACTTAAGTGCACCGCAATTCCCTTGGAAAAGGACCAAGTCTGAAGGCAACGTGGACATGGACTGATTGGAATTTTTCACACCTGACTAAAAACAGAGTACCAAGGGAGAAACACGTATAAACCACTCCAAACATGCTTGGTGTGAAAATTGTGATAATAGCCTTGGGTACATTCACCACAGGGTCACACAACCATAACAGACTCAATGACGGAGTACTGTCTGCATCAACGGTACACTTAAGCGCTTCCATATCATCTCAGGCCATAACCAGGACTATCAAAAGATGTGAACTGTGTCACCGGAGTTCACATTGGGTTTTCAGTATGTGCATTCAGAAGTGTAAAATGCTATCGGATCAGGCAAGAAGATAGATGAGCCTGCTATCTAATTGGCCCCCTCTGATGATGTCAGCAGGAGAATGAGATGATTTCCGTGCTCAAATTGTCTCCATCTGGTCGACTCAGTGCTGATGTTGTGGTGATGACAGAGATGGGCTCATCATCGGGGTCTTCGGCTGGGTGATCCTCCGCTAAACAGAGGACTACAAACAGGGGGGGCTGAATGACCTCAGATTGCATGATGGGAGTTCCTTTTGAGAGGATGTAGCTCATGTATGACTCTAAATGGATTGTGTGTCTCTGTTACACTAATGTCTGCCACTGGATGTGGGGGTCAGGAGATAAAGGCCAAAAGGTTAAAAAGTTAAATATATGATGGAAGAGAGAAAAAAAGGGTCTTTATAAGACACACTGTATCAGCAGATGATCTGTAAGCAATATATAATCAACCGACATAAACTCTGTAATGTACCTATGGACACTTCATATACTGTATATACATCATGAAAGCTAAAGTGCTTGATAGTTTTTTAGTGTCACTGGGCAACAGTATCAGTATTTTGTAATTCAGGTGTTCAAAGTAGACATCAGACTTTAAGACTTTTGCATCCACTCCTTAACAGGCTGTTGAAAGTCCACCCGATTTTGTCTTATTGCAAGTGTTTTCAGAGTAGGAGGGTTAAATATGTGATTGACAGTTGTAATTACCAGTAGCTGATCAGATTCTGTCAGATGTGACCTGAATGTAACAGTACTAAGTGGTGTCTTGACACAGATGCTTGTAAAACTCACTTTACTTTTTCATAACAGCATGAAACAACTTGAGGTCATCTATATTTATATTCAGTCTTTTGATTTGGGCCAAGAGGAGAAGCAGTTTGTGGACTACCATTTTTAACCATCATCATCTTGGCTTTTTTGAAACTCACCAAGTTAACACCAACTAAATGAACACACCAACTGACCCTACTACTAACAAGAAAATATGATGTTAAACAATTCATTTTAGCTACTGGCTAACAGATAGAGTAGAGACTGATGATAGTAATGTCAACTTTCTGTAATTTATAAACACAGTAATTCCGGGGGGTTGCTAACATTAGCTGGTGTGACTACGTTATGCTAAAATAATGACTAACTTCATGAAATATTATAAACATCTTTTGATGGTCATGTTTGTGTAAATTATTAACCATGACTACAGTTAAGGTTAACTATATTTTAAGACAGATCCTTACCAGCTTCAGCTTAATACTCTAGATTTTGTTCCATGGTACAGAAAGATAATGGTGATAAAGTCAAACATATACAGTATGTATTAATTTACTGAAATGTCAAGAAGTTTTTGCTATGTATCAACTTTCCATTTATAGTTAACATTACAAATTCCTAATTCATTAGACCGTGTGCACTGCATATATAAACACACATTTGTTGTGTTGTGTGTGTTGAATATGTGAAGGTTTACATTATGTGTGTGTATCTGTCAGTCATGTCAGAAAGAAGCATGAAGTAAAGCTCTGACCTCACCATTACACTCACATCAGTCTGCGTGAAGAGACTGAAACGTAAAACATCTGACAGGGAGAGTGATACTTTAACTGAAATACACATCATTCACTCATTATCGTGCATTTGTATCTGAAATCCTATCTCTGACATCACAGAGAAATTACCTTCTGGTTTATGCTGAGTTCACCGACTCGCTGCAGAGATTAAAACTCTCAGTCTGGATCTCGCTTTCATGAGCTGAGGTATTCACAGCTGACACAAGACTTCCTCCGCCAAACCCTGACACACACCTAAACACACAATCGCTCTGACCTCTCAGGTCTCACTCTTCTCTTCATGGCCTCCTAACCCAGCTTTTTACTGTATCCCTCATGTCTTTCAGTCTTTTTTTTGCGGCACATTGATGGATGGTCTGGACTGTGCAGTATGTTACTGTACTGCAGTGTTTATGTAAAGAGCTGCTCTTGATACGGTGTTGTTTCAACCCTCCTGGATGTCGAAGCCTCTCCCCTCTGTGCAAAGGGTCGTTATGAGTCATGGGAAGAGGTCTGTTAGTAACAGGCGACATTGTACTGCATAGTAACTCATCTGATGTCACACTCCTCTGCTGTTTTGTGGTATACAAAGAATGCATACCTGTTATTATGTACACACATGGAAAATGGAGAAAATACGTTTGGGACATATAAGTGTTCCCATGCTTTCATGATGTAATTCCTCCTCAATGACTTAATTAAACCACTTAGGCAAATGCTTACCTTCATCAGTCTAAATGGTCTATCACATGTGAGATCACTAATAATTGGAGAATGCTCCCAATTTCTGTTTCTGCTTTTTTTTCTTATTTTCTTCCAAATTTAGTCAGTTCCAGCTCACCTTTGTCAGTCCTCATCATCACTGACCCCTCTGTCACCCTGAGGATAATGCGCCTCCTGTGCAACATTGGGAGAGAAACTTCAGAAATGTAATAGATTATAGGCTGCTGGTTATCCTGATGAAAATGTATTGAGCAAAGTAACTTAGTGTATTTGATTTTTTTATGTATAAATGTTTACACGGGGAACAAAACTGAAGCTTACAACATAAACCTCACAACACTAAAAGTTATTCTTTATGTTTTGAAATAAGATTAGAAGCTTTATGGTAATGCCTTTGACCCCTTTTCTGATTTCAAGAGGAAGTTTTGCATTGAATTTCCGACAGTGAACACTGTCCTTGTCCAATAATATGCCCAGTCAGACCCAGATGCTTAGAGTGATGCACATTGCTAAGACTTACAGATGACATACTGCCAAATGAACAGAGCCAGTCCAGCAGCTCCAGAGTTACACCTGAATTTTTCATGACACCTGTATTTCACCCAGACATATCCAGAGAGAATATACTACTGCACTCAGACTGATGCATTACAATAGAACAAATGTTATATTTGGCTTAAATACATTTTAAGCCATATATTTAGATGTCTCCACCCTGGGAGGATTCCAAATGTATGAAACCACACAAGACTCTCCCCATCAAACTGTATCTGCTGGAGTACCTTCTTAATCAAAAGCACCACTGTTAGAAATTGCACTCAGTTCTTGAAGGTTGTGCTTTGTTACGGTTTAAAGAACACACACTAAGACAAACACCTCAGCCAAAGCTGTGAAACTGATGAAAAATTCCAAAGTTCAATTAGAAATGAATTATACTTTAAAAGGACACCTGTTGAATACACCCTACACCTGTCTACATCCATTTTAATAGAGGAAGATGAGTCACTTCCATGCCAAATGGTTTTTTAATAGCTATGTGTATGGATTTAAGCCTGTAGGTTCAGGCTTTGAGATGTAATTATTTGGCACAAATCAACAGTGAAAGTCGATCCTGCACAGACCTTTAGCCTGACATTCAACAGCACTCCAGCCAGTTTGTCAAGTAAAACATGCGTGTGTGTGTGTGTATCTGTATGGTGTTCAGTCTCTTGGAGTATTTCCCTGCGTCACCCGGAGGGGTAAATTACCAGTCTGGAGGGGGCGAGCAGTCCTCCACTTCACACACGCCCATATATAGGCAGCAGACGTTAGGTAAACGCTAGGTAGACGTTAGGTAAACTCAAAACAGGCACTACTCACTTGGCTACTTTATTTGTAACACCGATACGCTTCTCTGAGCTGGCATAGATGAAGCATGCAGGCATTATGGGCTGAGTGGATGGATGTGTGAAAGAGATGGCAGGTGAATGACAGAGTTTGTGGATTTGACGAATGTGAATTAGACTATTTATACACATTAGTAAGTTGTTGGCAAACACTTAAATAAAGTTTTAAAAATATTAGCAATACATTCAGTATTTCTGCAATAACCGTTTGTGTGGTGCTGATTTAGTTACTCCTGGACAACTGAATAAATGTAGAAAACATGATGTCATGTCTACATATTTCCCCGCAGCTATAGTACAATGAATTCTGCAAGTAGAAATGTTTTATATCCCAAATAAAAATAAACATCAGATGTTAGTGTTATTGTATCCAAATTAAATAGCAAGGGATTTTCCCTGGATTTAACAGTTTGCATGTTCAAGCAAAAGAACAGCCCTTAATAGAAGCAAGCATCTACTTCAGGCTATGGGCCAAGTTTTCTCACTTTCT
>JAPQRQ010000007.1:21284278-21304353 GCA_037367365.1 Apogon talboti
TTTGGACCAGGAGGTGCAGGAACAGGACCAGGAGGCTTTGGACCAGGTGGTGCTGGGACAGGACCAGGAGGCTTTGGACCAGGTGGTGCTGGGACAGGACCAGGAGGCTTTGGACCAGGTGGTGCAGGAACAGGACCAGGAGGCTTTGGACCAGGAGGTGCAGGAACAGGACCAGGAGGCTTTGGACCAGGTGGTCAAGGATTAGGAAGAAAGCCACCTAAATCAGGTATTTTTGTCATTTATGTATCCACTGTGTAGCACTACACTGAATTGGAAATAATAAATACTTCAATCAGCCACAACATTATGACTAGACATCTGGTTATTTCATTAAAATGGTACATTTCAGCTGGCGGAATAAATTTAACCAAGTCTTTCGGCCATTGCTATTTTTCCCTTGACAAAGATACTCAGATCCTTACACTTTCCCATTTTGCTACTTCCAGCACATCAAATGTTCACTTGCTGCCTAATAACATTATTACCAACATTATTTACATTATAATGAACATTATTACTACTTTATCTGTCAGTGTTCAAAATTCTATGGCTGATTGATATACATACATGAAATAAACACCCAAAAATCATGTCTGTTAACTCTCTGACAGGTTATGGCTCATCCTCATTGGGTGGAGCTGGCTACGGACAAGGTAAATATACATTTGCTAATAGATACACCTATATATACAGGAATGGTGCCTCTCTGTTTCACAATGATATTCAGAAATATTATAAAACCATGTTGCTTCCTATGTACAGGTGTTGGACCTGGCAGATTTGGACCTGGTGGTGCTGGAACTGGACCAGGAGGCTTTGGACCAGGTGGTGCTGGAACGGGACCTGGAGGCTTTGGACCAGGTGGTGCTGGAACGGGACCTGGAGGCTTTGGACCAGGTGGTGCTGGAACAGGAGGCTTTGGACCAGGTGGTGCTGGTACAAGACCAGGAGGTGCTGGAACAGGACCTGGAGGGTTTGGGCCTGGAGGAGCAGGAACTGGACCAGGAGGCTTTGGACCTGGGGGTGCTGGAACTGGACCAGGAGGCTTTGGACCAGGTGGTGCTGGTACAGGACCAGGAGGTGCTGGAACAGGACCAGGAGGGTTTGGACCTGGAGGAGCAGGAACTGGACCAGGAGGCTTTGGACCCGGTGGTGCAGGAACAAGACCAGGGGGCTTTGGACCAGGTGGTGCTGGAACAGGAACAAGAAAACCTTCTAAAACTGGTAAAATAATCACTGTAATACAGTTCCACTGTACTGCAGACAGTGTACAAGTACTGTGCTCATAGAGTGGTTTGTTACTTACATTTATACCGTTCCTCATGTGTCTTTTTGCAGGTTATGGAGGAACTGGGTATGGCACAGGTAAGGACGAAGGTTAATGTCTTTCAGCATCCTTAAATAATATAGTAAACAGCTGTATTCTTAGAGTTCCTTATACTTATACCTATGCCCAGGAGGAGGATTAGGAGGAGGTGCAGGACCTGGTGCTGGAGCTGGAGGATACGGTCCAGGTGGAACTGGAACTGGTGCAGGCCCAGGTGGAGCTGGAGCTGGAGGATACGGTCCAGGTGGTGCTGGAGCTGGAGGATACGGTCCAGGTGGTGCTGGAACTGGAGGATATGGTCCAGGTGGAACTGGAACTGGTGCAGGCCCAGGTGGGTTTGGACCTGGAGGTGCTGGACCTGGCGGCTATGGCCCAGGAGGTGCTGGAACTGGGCCCGGAGGTTTTAGACCAGGCGGGGCCGGTGGATTTGGACCTGGAGGCCAAGGACCTGGGACAAGGAAGCCTTCTAAATCTGGTTATGGCTCATCGCTGGGTGGAGCTGGCTACGGACCAGGTAAAACTTATATTCTGTAGTTCAGTGGTGTTTTTAAATGTTTCCTCTGTAGCCACTATGTCTTTGATACTTTTCTTTTTACTCTACACTGACGTTTTATTGAGAGAGTTGGACTATACTCAAACCTTTCCGTTTTCCCCAGGTGGAGGAGCAGTAGGGGGTCCTGGGGGAGGAACAGGAGGTGTGACTGGAGGAGGCCCTGGTGAGTTTTTTCTTTTACAGTAATATCTACTAAATAACACATTACTCATGACTAATGTAAGAACATTCTACAGTAAACAACTCAGTAAATATGATTTTTTTTCTGGCATGTATTTTGTATACTTTTTTGGTCCTATATTTCTACATCCCTGCCTTCCCAGGTGGTGCAGGAGTAGGTGCAGGAGGGGTGGGAGGTCCTGCAGGAGGAGGCCAGACCATAGGAGGAGGGCCAGGTGGGTTACCAGCTCAGTTTTACTGACTATAATTACTATATATAAAGCAAATATAGGTATTTTTAGAGTATAAATGATCCAGTGTACATCAGTAAATACCTCACACAAACAGTGGTGTGTTTTACAATTCATTCAGATCAGTGTTCTGTGGAGGGTGTAATATAATCATGTTTCCAACAGGGGGAGTTGGTCCAGGCTTTGGTGGGGTGGCAGGTGGAGGCTACCCAGGTAAGACGACATTTTAGTCTCAGACACTTAAATATCTTTGTAGTAATTTTAAATGAATTGAAAATATTGGTGAACTTTGTAAATACCATGAACTGATAATCCAATGGTTATTAGTTCATAAATATTTCAATCCAAAGGGCCTGAGTACAAAATATTGTTTGGCCTTTTCTCTCTGACGATTAATAATTGTTGATTATGGGTTTGTCCTTTCTGTTATTTTCTCCAGGATATGCAGGAGCCGGGCAAAAATGTAAGAAAACTTGCAGGTGTTCTGAGATAAGCATGCTTTACAAAGTTGTGTTGACTAAAACACATCCAATAGTAATGCTCAGTATACAGTGTATGTGGGAAACAGGTTTTGCTACAATGCTCTCCAGTAAATTAACTTTTAAATCTGAATTACAAGGACAAGTGATGTAAGTGCTATGTGTGGTCTGCTGTATTTGGAGATTTTCTTCTTAAATTAGCCAATATCTGCAAACTAACTTTCTATTTATGTTTCTCCCCTAAAGCTAAGGCACAGAAAGCGGCTAAATATGCAGCCTTGCAGGCCTTATTGGGAGCTGGAGGCTACAGAGGTAAATTTCACCCTCATGCTGCGATACAATGCACTGTTATTAGTTTAAGATACACTTCATTCAACATCCTTCCAGCATTCATCATGACTTAATGGTTGCCAGGATTTTTTAAAGAGAAAAGTTGTCTATTTTCCAATAATTATTAGAACAATAAATATACAATCACACTTTAAATCAATAAGACTTTTACAGAATGTTTTTTACATTTAAAAAAATATGGACAACGTAAAACATATTCATCTAACTCTGACACAAAAGTATTTTTTTACAGCAACAGCATGTTAAAAACTCCCCATTTAGTGTTACACTCACAAAATTAACTAACAAACTAAACTAAACTGTATTGACTTTATTTATGATTTTGGTTCTTTTTTCAAATAAATTTCTGTCCTGTTATGAGCATTCAAGCCTACTGGGTAGACAACTACTAATATTTATTACTTTCTATATTTGTATGTATCATTAATATTAACTTTGTCTGCTCTGGTTTTCAGGCGTTGGCTGTCAGGGTAAATACTGTGGTCGAAGGAGGAAGTGAAAGACCATCACACAGGAAGTGACCTCATTAAATAACATTGGTGCTAAAGCATGATCCCAGATTGTACATGTCTTACTTGCCAACGAAGCTAAAGCTTCAACACGTTCCACATGTTACACAGGTTTCTCTTTAAAAAAGAGCATTGGTTTTCAACCCACATAAAACAGAGCAAGGCCTTTGCAGTAAGCTGCATACACACAGGCGTGAAGCTGTTCTCTTCAGTTTATAGTGTCATTAATTAATCCAGTCAAGTACTGTTTTACAAGAAAAGTAAAAGGTTACAGCTATGATTGTAATTTTCATCTATACAGTAAATCATGTCGTACTGTCCTACAGCTTTGTGTTTGTTGTGTTTAACATCGTTTTATTGGCTTTCGGGCAAGAATCCTCTAGGAAGCATCGATTGAAAACAAGGAATTCCTTTATGGAATCTCCTTCAGACCTGTCTGTATGCTGATACAATGCTGAAAAAAACTTGGTCAAGGTTATACTTTTAGCACCGTGTTGTCCTTTTTTTTTTTTTTAAATTCACTGTTTTTAGCTTTTATGTTTCAAGTGTAAACATTGTGAACAGGCAAAGAAATGGACAGCTGCTATTTTGGGCAACTGTGAACAACAAGGACTCTTGGGTGAATATTTGTGTGAAGTGGTGTTTGGACTAGTCATTATCTGATCCATGAAAAGCAGTGTTCATTCCAAATGCACTCAGGTCGCAGCGTCACCACCCGTTGGGGCTCAAGGTCTTCAGTTGTTTTGTTTTACTCCATTCACTAACCTAAAGGCACTGTCTGGTTGTCAAGCATATTTCTTTTTACTGTTAAGAGTGTTACAGAAATGCATTTGTTATGAGAATAACACGTGGAGTAGATTTGGCTTTTACATTCAATCTAAATGTGAGGTAATACAGTTATATTTCATGATGGCACATTAAAATAACATCTGAGGACCAGTCTTTAGTGTGTTTTCTGTTTTTAATGTGCTTCTTTTGACACTGTTAAAAATTGTTTGTAGAAGTTAAATTATAAAAAGCATAAAAAATGCTTTATCTATTTAGTCTCATTTTACAAATGCATCAATAGAATATTAAGTATTTTGTGTTATTTTGTGTGTGAGAGAGTTTCAACAGTTATCGTAATAAATAAGTGCTTGTTTTCTAAATTGTCCTTGAATGTGTGCTGAGGCACAGTGCTGTAGTCTGTGATGTTATCGGGTTAAAAAGTGTAACTGAGTTTTATCTTGTATTTGTGTCTTGTACCTTAACAATTGTTTTTAACATCTGTGTTTTTATGTGGCTTATGAAGGAAACAACTCACTTTTTGTACACTTTCGGACGATCCTCTCTAAAATAAAGAAACAAAGACAACTGTTTCAGCCCAATGTTACTTTAAAGCAACTAGAAGCTTGACTACAGCATTTTGCATAAGTCACATAGAGGAAGCTACACAGTGAGATGATGGTCGGCAGATAACCACAACTTAAGCCGAAAAAAACAACAATGAAAACATAACCTGGGCAGACTTAAGAGTCAGCGCAGCAGACAAGTCACTGTGAGACAAACAACACATTAAACCATATACTTCAAAAGAGTCCCAAGAGTGAAATAACTCAATCAACAGACCATAATAATCAACCAAAGTAGATGTTAACCAAAATGTTAAAAACAGAGCCTCAGTTTGATCCAATATTTAATTATGTATTCTGTTGACATATTGTCACGCCAGGCAACGGCCTTATAATTTATCACCACACAGTGCACCTGTTCCTGTCTTTCAGCGTGTATGACCTGAACTCTGTGGTGCAGAAATGCAGTTGCTGACTTGGTAGACTGCTCCTGACCTGATGCCATAAGTTTGGTGCTGTGAACTAATATTAGAAAGGCACCTTCACGTGAAATTGTTATGCACTCTGCACTAAACCCTACAGTGACAGTATTAAATGTATAAGTTTACTACTCCTCTGTTTTTTGATCAGCAGTCACAGAGTTTTGCTCAAAGAGGCGGTAA
The DNA here is from genome assembly GCA_037367365.1 of Apogon talboti. NCBI lineage: Eukaryota > Metazoa > Chordata > Actinopteri > Kurtiformes > Apogonidae > Apogon > Apogon talboti. Next base: position 21,289,901 of record JAPQRQ010000007.1, read on the forward strand.
AGTCTAAGAGTATCTACACTGGTTCTCTTGTGACTCTGAACTGTTTCCAATTGTGGCGCTTTTAATGAAATCTGTAATCTCCTTCTTTGTCTGTTGTGTTTGGTGAATAGGCTGCTTTACTGTAGGATGGGGACAGTGCAGTAATTGGGGCATTCATAAAGAGATTATGCCTGCACTGATGGGAACAGAGCTTATTTCAAAAACACAGACTCTTGCACAACTTCTGTGAAAAAACCACTTATCTCAACACATGCTCATGTAATCCTGAGCTCTACATTTCAGACTCTGCCAGCCTGACGACCTCACACTCTCAGGTCTCATTAGACGGAGCAGACAAGTGTAACTGTATCTTTAGGAGTCCACGGTGGGAGTAAGAGGAGGGGGGGGGGGGCAGGAGTTCTATACTGGGAGAGGTCTGTTTGACTATAGCCAGCAGAGGGAGACTGGCCAGTTGGTGTCACTGGGTCAGAGTTTTTTCTCACAAAGCTACTCTGCACATTACAGAGAGAGCTCATCTGCACAGGAAACGTCTGAGCGCCTGGGGGGAGAGAGAGAGAGAGAAAAAAAAAGACCACGCCTGCTAGCGGACACAGCAAACTACATGTATAACCTGCCCATGCTGCTAACAAGCTCGTTTTTTAGTGCGGTGGATTATTTATAACTATCAGTCAACTGACAGGACATAATGTCACGGAGGGACCAGAGGTTTCGGAGAGGAGTGAAAGGACGGTAAGAGCCATAGTCATTACTTACTGTGATGTTCTGTACATATGAACAAGTGAGACAGAGTTAACGTGTAAGAGAAAGCATAAAAAGGAGGAAAAACAGGATCTATACAAACTGTAGCTCAACATCTGCCATAGTACTTCCTCAAACTGCCACCAACAAAAATGAATATGTGAGTGAACTGTTACTATTCTCTGACTTTTACATCCACCAATGGAGGCAAATTATGGTGTTTTTTTTCTTTAAACAACTATTCTTCCTCAGATCTATACTGCAGCACAAAATACAGTAGCAATACACTCCATCAAACAAACCAAATAGTATTTAATAAAATAGTTTTTTTTTCTTTTAAAAAGTCATGTTTTTTAACAGCAGTCCAGCAGAGCAACATGTACAGAATAGGGAGGAAACCACAACAGGAAAATACATCACCAGTTGTCTGACATTTAACCTTTGTGTATGTCCTGACCTTATAGTATGTTTGGTTTATGTACACCAGGTGTTGGCATATCCCTTTTCAGTGCCAGTGGGACAGATCTGAGGACAGGCGATTCCGGAACAGATAATAATAACAGACCGCCGTAGCGTAATGGCAAGGACACATATTCAGGTTAAAAAAGGATATGAAATATAATGGGCAGGAAAAGGATAAATTCACTGAATGAGTGCCATGGCTGATTCCAGGTTTTCTTGTGAACAGATGTTTAAAGGGAATCGCAGATGTTGTACTTGAACAATTCCACTTCCGCCGCCAGCAGCACAGTAACAAAGACAGGAGGTCAGATATAACCATGCAGCTGCCTGATGGTTTTATACCTTTATTATTTCCTTTGGAAGGGATGAAGGTTGTGACTTTTCCTATTCAGGGTGTATCAAACAAAAAATATGTATTTTGAAAAATTACCACCAGTTCCGCATTCGATATTTTTTGGGAAATTTTTTTATGGATATTGGTAGGTAGGGGATTGGTGGATATTTGTCCAAATTTACAGACCTAGGTTGTCACGCATGAATGAGCAAGGGAAAATTGCGCAATCCAAGTTAAAACTGGTGTGCGCGAAGTAGTGGTGGGATTGAAATTGAATCAAAGGTAATGGGAGGGGACAGTGGGCATCCATCTCATTTTCCACAAAATTGCCAGGTTACAGCATTAACACTTTGACCACCATGTCTGTTTCATTTCTTTACCCATGGCAACGCTTCCCTCCTTTCAAAGTTAATTCAACTTGTGTAGGCCTGCAAATGGGACGGAGGGGAGATACTGAAAGATAAGTGCAGCAGGATGGATCGCCACTCCCCAGGTTGCATCCATCCTGTTATTGCAACGCGCATTCTCATGTGCAGACAGGCGCTGGAATCTGGGGAGTGCCGACCTCCCCTATGGACGTCAGGGTAAATTTGAGTCAGAGAGAATGAGAAGCAACACCTACTTTCTCATTTATTCAAATCTGTATTTTCCACAGGCCTGTACGTACAGTATGAGATGACTTCAGTCTTACACGTCCTTCATTTCACTACACACTTGCACCCTCCTGAGCATATCGAATACTGCATGTCTGATCAGTTCCCTGTCTTGTCTCGACTTGGTGGCCAAAGTGTTATTGCTGTAACCTGATTCAATATAAATCCCACCTCTACTTCATATAAACCAGTTTTAACTTGGATTGCACAATTTGCCCCTGCTCACTCATGCGTGAAAACCTGGGTCTGTAAATTTGGACAAATATCCACCAATCCCCTACCTACCAATATTCATAGAATTTTTTTTCCAAAATTAGTCAAACGCAGAACTGGGGGTAATTTTTCGAAATGCATAGTTTTGTTTTGTTTTTGTTTTTTTACATGCCCTGTAGTGCACAGGGGCCATTGCCACCCCTAGTAGGTTTAGCCATGTTAAAAAACAAAAAAAAAACAAAAAACTATTTTTTTAGTGCTGCAAATTACACTGTTTACAGAAACATTTTTTGTCATTTGGTTGACACTTCACATGACACAGAGGCAGATAGTGTCATGTTTATTTCTACCAAATTCCTCTGTATTTCACATTAAAAATCACACACTGTACTTTACATCACCAGTAAGCAACAGTTTTCTCTGGAATTACGAGAAGAAAACTGATTGCTACTGAAGTAACTTCTGACAAAAGGAAAACAAAGCAAATAAAGGATACAAAAAGTACGTATTGTTTGGAAAATGGGGCTTGTCTTCTTATCACCTTTGTAACATGTTTAAAATACAAAGATCTGTGCATTCTTTGTAATGCACAGATAAAATAGACTACGTTAACTAATAAGTAAATGATAAAAGCTTCTGAAATATAGATACGATCAATCAGTGACATCAGTCTTTATCTGCCCTGCACTGAAGAAGGGTTGGGTCAAAAGTTTTGAGGATTATTTGATTCTCAATTGTAACACAGACCTTTTCATTTCCTTTTATAAGAATACCATGGCATTTACAGTTAGGCTCCAGAGGGGAAACATGGGGCTGCACTCAGTGCAGGAAGTCACCTCCCACTTTGCTTGTACTGTTAGGAAGATAAGGCAGCAGGTTTTTCACTGTTTCTAGGTAGTTTTTCTACTACCAGTACTGGCCAAGCTACAGCTGGAACTTTTTTTGTGATGTGAAAGCGCTTAATGTGGGAAGTGAGTAGGTGAAGTGAGGTGAGATTTTGCCCTATGTGTTACAAAACATAGGCACAGCACCCAAGTCATTCAGGGTACCACCTAAGACAAATTCATGTCAAAATCACTGTTTTTGTAGATCTGTTAGTTGCAGGTAATCCCCACAGGACTCCTTTAGCAAGCTTTCAAGCAAACTCTTTGTTTACTGTTTAGTTATTATCTGATCTAGCTTTTCCAAATGTCTCTCCTCATATATAATAACATTAATGCCCAAAATTATAGACATTTAATTGATAAATGTAATGTAAATCTGATCTTCTTGGTAGACCCCCAAAATCCCCACCCCTGTAGATGTGTGAAAATTCCCAGCCTACTTGGTGCTAATAATCTCAATAGACTTTTAACTGGGGTATAATACAGTAAGTTAATGCTTTCTTAAGGACAGTGGTTGAAATCTGCCTCTACCACTACCACCCCTTGACACCAGACAGTATCTGAACACTGTAAAAACCATGGGAAACCCCTGGTATACTGAACCACATTTGATGAAGTAGTAGTTTACTGGTAACTGTCTTTTGCAACCTTTGAGGTGGTGTCCCCATAGAAACGCCGGTTTGCAGTTTCTCTTGAGACATGTGACTGACCAATGACACCACATGAGTTGCCCTTTTGTAAGAAGTAATATTAACATTCCTCCTTGTTGACAAAGGATGACTGTTAGTTTTAAGTATAAAGGCATAAAAATTCACAGTCATAGTGACAAAACTGTTTCAGCGGGTGATAGCAGCCAGTTGAAGTTTCACGATTTAACTTTGTGACTAAAAAAAGCATCAAACTGTCATTCAACACATGCAAGTCAAACAGGTCAACACAAAACAGGGGTTGGGTGTTAGTGACATATTATACGTTGAGTTAAAAAAAAAGACTAAACTGAAAGACATAATTTATGGTAGCACTACCCTGGAAGAGTTCCACCTGATCCTGTGTTTGACGGTTGACTTCCCTCCCAGGTGTCATGTTTTCCATCACTGGCGTGGCTCATGTTTCTCTGCTTTAACATACTTATCTATTGGAGCATCTATTGTCGCTAAATCTGCATATTGCCCTGGTGTCTTTTGGTCCGTCTGATTCTACTTTCTCCTCTTTGCCTGTTTCCTTCTTTTAGGTGTTGTGAATGTGGCTGTGTCCTGGCTAACTGGTACTATGAGAGAGAGGGAGAGCTCTTCTGTAAGAAGCACTACTGGGCCCGTTATGGAGAGCACTGCCACGGCTGCACAGAGGCCATCACCACAGGACTCATTATGGTAAAATGATTTTGGGAAAAGTGATGAATATTTCTGGCAACTGTTGATGAGCTTTAACCATTAAATCATAAGGGCGTCATTAACAAGACACACTGTAATTCTGCGTCTTATGAGCTTTCATGTATATTTCATCAGAATTCATCATCTATATTTCACCATCATATCAGACCGCTCAGAAGACAGTTTTATTTCACCATTCTGTCGCAATTTGGGGACAAAAATAAACTGAATTTCTCCTCCTTTCTGTTTTTCTACTTAGTAGCTCCAAAACACATTGCTCTCAGACAGTAAATTGACTGATAGTTAGTGACTCTGTCTAAAAATAGCTGCTGCATTGATCTTGTAAAGCCAGTCTATTTGTTCAAACAGCTAAGAGGTCACAAACAAATCAAATATGTTAGTTACATAATATTTAGCAGAAGCTCAAAAAGCCATATTCTTTACAGGATCATGAGAGACTGAATATCTATCAGTGTGTGAAGCCAGCTATTCATACATTCAAAGTCTTCCTGCCTCTTTGTTTCCCCTGATATGAAAGTAGATACTTTTTTCTTTTGGGTATTCAGACTAAAGGATATCCTCTGAAAACATCCTGACACTACAGGACCCTGATGCAGGATTGTACAGAAACAGGTCTCATACTACATGACTGCGTCTTGCCCCTCAAGTATCCACAAACCATGGCTACTATATAATGGACTAAAACTAGAAATTATTTTGTTCATTAGAATACAAATAAAAACGTACAAAATGTAATTAAAAGTTATTATCCCAGTTCCCGAAAAAGTTGTGACATTGAGGAAAATGTAAAAAACAAAACAACAAAAAAAACAATGCAACAACCCATGTTTTATTCACAATAGAACAGGGAAGGCATTGTAAATTTCAGGAGGATAGTGTTAAACTGCCATCTCTTACAATGACATGACTTCATAGCCATGGAGTCCAGGTGCTGAACTGACCTGCAGATATGCAGTCCAGACCTTTCACCATTTGAGCACATTTATCAAAAATACAATTAAAAAAGTCCCAGGATTGTTGAGCAGGTAGAATCCTATACCAGCTCCTGGTCTCCTCAGTTCCTAGACTGTTGTTAATAGAAGAGGGGCTGTTACACATAGGTATGGTCAATATGGCCCTTTCTACAACCTTTTGGAGACATGCTGCTTCCATCAAATTGAAAATGACCTTATATTTTTTCTTATAATGGGACATTTCCTCAGTTTAAATATTTGATGTGTTTTGTATATTCTATTGTTGATGAAACATGGGTTTATGAGATCAGCAAATTATTGTACTCTGTTCTTATTTTCATTTTACACTGCATCTTCACCTCTTGTGTAATTGGGGTTTATACAATATAGAAAGTAAAATGAAATATATTTTCAGATAAATTAACTTTTGTTTTTTAATTCTTCTTTGATTTGCACTATTGTTGCTAAACCCCAGCGCAAGTAATGGTAAGGCTGAAATGATTTTGCAGGGCTGTGGGATCCTTAATATACAATGATTTTGTAATCTTTCATTCTAACTTTTTCAGATTCTATAACTTAAGGCTTTCTTTATTTCCTGAAAACTCCAAATAAAATAAAAATACTTATGCAATCATAGAATTAACAAACACTATAAATCTGCCACCAACCTCCTTACAACCACCATTGTGTGTCATGTTTAAATATCACTATTATTCCATTTTTTATACCCTGTATTTAGTTATAACACACTACCTGGTAAATTAACAGGTTGCTGGAGAGCAGAAGTTCCACACTGAGTGCTTCACTTGCATCAATTGCGGGATGTTTATTGGAGATGGAGACAGATACACACTAGTTGAACGGTCCAAACTCTACTGGTAAGTTTGATGGTGACACATGAAAATGTGCAACATGCCCAGCCTAACCTCCAACTCAGATTCTATTAAACATACCACATACCTGAAAAGATGTGTTTGTGTATTTAGTGGCCTTCCCATGTTAATGTTCACTGTATTTTGCTCTGCAGCGGTCAGTGTTTCTGTCAGGGTGTAGCATCGGCTGTAAGCTCAACTTCTCCACTCACCAGGAGCACCCACATGGTGGCGCTGGTGTGTCTCCCTCCACGGGCAGGTAGTCAGCGAGGCCTGTCTGTCGCCACTGATGTCAGCCAAGAGAAGGGCTCTGTGGTCACTGTGACAGGGTGAGCGTCCTGATCTAGGACAGAAATAAGTGTAACATGTATTTTATTTTTACAGCTTTACTGTGTTGAGCTTTTTTTGTCTTCAAACATATTTGAATTATATTACTAGTGAGTGTTTTTCCCTGATGCTAAACTAAATACCACATCATTTATTTAACATTCTTCACACCCTTGTTCCAACCTGTCAAAGCCTTATCTTCACTTAACTCAAGGTGTCCAAATCTGTTCCTCGAGGGCCGGTGTCTTGCATGTTTTAGATATTTCCCTCTTCCAGCACACCTGGTTCAATTAATGATCAGCTCATCATCACGCTCTGCAGAGGCCTGATAATGATGTAATGGCTTCCAGATGTGCTGGAAGAGGGAAATATCTAAAACATGCAGGATACCAGCCCTCGAGGACCAGGATTTCCCACCCCTGACTTAACCTATTGTCATTCACCTTCAGGTTAGACTCTACTGTCCTCAGCCCAGACTTAATACCCTCTGTTCACATTGGTGACCGAGTCTTGGAGGTCAATGGCATCCCAGTCCACAACATAGCCCCAGATGAAGTAGGACTGTGTACTCGTTACTAAAAAGGCATGATCATGCTTTTGATGTTAACAAAATCATTACTTATTAAAATATATATAATTGACATCATTTTTCCTCTAGATAAACTGTCTGATCCAGGACATGAGTAAACCACTACAGCTGACTATTGAGCACAACCCACAGTCTCCCACCGACACCCTTCTCTCAGAAAACTCCCCAGATGTTATTAGTTCTGATACCTGTACCCGTGACACACTCACTTCAAGCAACAAACTCCCAAGTGTGGAAGAAGAGCAGAGTCCAGACGATGAGTCCAATGAGTCAATCAGGTTAAGACTCTCACCGCCTCAGCACCAAGCGACTGTGGGAATACGATCCAGACACATCCTGTGAGCAATAACTCTGAGCTGACTTTGACTGATTACTTCCATCGTTCTTTCTGTTGAAGTCTGTCTCTTTTCTCTCTCAGACGGAGCTTCAGTATAGACAAGTGTCCAATGTCGCCAGGAGCGCTGACGCTTTTATCCCAACGCAGAGACATGGTGCGTTCAGAGTCCTTACGTGTGGACCATGGAGATCGGACCCATCGCATCTTCAGACCGTCAGACCTCATCCACGGAGAAGTGCTCGGCAAGGGCTTCTTTGGGCAGGCGGTAAAGGTACAGCACCTACTGACCCACTTATTTTGGGTGACATTCACAAAGAAAAGAATAAAAATCAGTCAGTGATGTGAACCAGCTTTGTGACCAAACCTGTTGTTGTCAAGGTAACGCATCAAGAGACAGGGGAAGTGATGGTGATGAAAGAGCTAATACGCTTTGATGAAGAGACACACAAGACCTTCTTAAAGGAGGTAGGTTGACGGTGAGACATGTACTACATGACTGTAAGTATAAGTAACAGGAAAACTGAAACCTACAATAGGACACCTGCACTGTTTTATCAACCTGACAGGTGAAGGTCACTGTGTTCAAAAGAGCTCTAATGATTTTCTAGGAGCCCAGCAGAGGATTTCAGAACTTTGTCAGACAGCTTTAAATCTATACTATACCAGTGGATTGTTAGATGCAGTAGTAGAAACATAATAAAGGAACTTTTACACAGAAGGGAAGCTATTTGATCTGTATTGCATAGAGACAAATAAGCTTAATTATGGTGCAATCACTTATTCATGAATACCAGTTGTGTTCCTGCCTGCATTCATGCACATACTAACCACACTAAATGTTCTACTTTCTTCTGCATAAAAAAAAAAAATATCAGATTTTCTATTTTCTTTATAATAAGCAATATTTCAAACCATATTTCCACTATCTTTGTACAGGTGAAGGTGATGCGTTGTCTGGACCATCCTAATGTTCTGAAATTTATTGGATTGTTTTATAAAGATAAACGAATAAACTTTGTCTCTGAATACATCCAAGGAGGATCTCTCAGAGAGACCATTGTGAAAATGGTGAGTACATGGTTTTGACATGTCATAAAGTATGTATACTCTGGAGTAGGCAGATGCAGTATGCTGATTAAAGTTTTATTGTTTTAGGACAAAGATTTCCCCTGGACTATAAGAGTGGGTTATGCCAAAGACATTGCGGCTGGAATGGTGAGTTTTTCAGGTCAAGATGGGAATAAAAGGAAATAATGACATAATAATCTCTTATCTGTAATTATTTTCCCTGTTTCTGTTTTGAAGGCATATCTACACTCCATGAATGTTATCCATCGAGACCTAAACTCATACAACTGCTTGGTTAGAGAGGTACAAACACACACCTGATTTAACGTCATACCTTTTCACTGTAGGATTACTAAGGAACTGACTGAATAACTGTTCTTTTGTCTAGAACCAGTCTGTAGTGGTCGCAGATTTTGGGCTCGCCCGGTTGGTGACAGAAGAGAGAAATAAGACACTGGCCTTGGAGAGACCTGCAAAGGGGACACTGCCAGAGATCCGCAGGCCTGACAGGAGGAAGAGGTACACTGTGGTGGGGAACCCATACTGGATGGCCCCTGAGATGATCCACGGTGAGCTGAAAAGAAAGGAAAGATTTAAGTTGTAACAAGAATCAAGAATCCTAAGTATCTAATTTACGTGTAGGGGCATGTAAGTGATGACTACACTAGAAAAAATATCAAGTGCTCAGAGTAAACTTTGCTAAATATGAGCAACTTGCCCTTTACGGCCAGAATACTCAAATCAAACAATGTAAGAATACTGAATTCACACCACTGAGATAATAATATTTACCAGAAGCAGCACTGGCTACACAGTGGAATAAAGGCAAAAAACTAAAACCACTATTAAAAGAATCTTCTATATCCAGGACTAATATTTAGGCATGGGTTTATATTTATTCATGTCTCTGTTACACATCACAGGAAAAAGCTATGATGAACGTGTGGACATCTTTTCATTTGGAATCATGATATGTGAGGTAAGAACAAACAGCAGAGTAAAATAATAGTCATAATAATAGTAAATAGTGAAATATTCCTACACAGATATAATACTTAGATTTATGATAATACAAAGCTTGTACTGTTGAATTATGAATATTATTAATATCATATAAATGGAAATGTGTATATGTAAAAAAAATAAAATCAAATAATACATCTATCAAATAATGAAAACATAAAAGCTGAGTTTGTATCTACTTTTGTGTCTGTTAAGATAATCGGCAGAGTGAGTGCTGATCCTGACTACCTTCCCCGGTCACATGACTTTGGGTTAGACGTGCCCGGCTTCCTGCAGCAGTACCACCCTCCTGAGTGCCCCTCTGCCTTCCTGCCGGTGGCTGCTCTCTGCTGTGACATGGACGCTGATAAACGGTAGGAGGACAACAGCAGTAGGACCGAATAATCACCTCGGTGTACTCTTGCTTGGTTAGGCTCAGGTAAAATCCATTTCAATTACAACAAACCCCAAAACAACAACCACAGTAAACCTCACCACCGCATAAACCACCATGTGCCTCATTAGATGAGTGCAGTGTCTAAATTTTAAAATAAAATCTAATGATTTAACTCATTCTAGGGCCATCAACAAATTATTGCGGCATACTAATGAAATTATAGTCCGATAGAAATGTTTACAATTCAACAGTTTGGTTAATGCTGTTGTAATGTCATTTTCTGTTTCTTTTTTTGTTGTGTTATATTGTTTGTGTCAGAGAAACAACTAAATCTTAAAAGAGCACAAATAATTTAGACATTTTTTGTATTATATCTGTCCAGTATTTGCTGATATTACAGATTACATCTAATGGTTACTGTTAACAAGGACAGTGTTCAGCTGATATATCTGTGCATTATTTGTACTTTTTATCGAGTAAAACTTCTCACCTGTATAATTTCTCTCCTTTAGGCCTTCCTTTTCAAAGCTGGAGGAGTGGCTAGGAAACCTATTGATGCACCTGGACATCGGTCTACCTCTGCTCTCTGAGTTAGAGCAACTCCGCAGAACTTTCTGGCAGAACCATAACCATCAAAACCTCACTAACAACAAAGACGTGACCATCAATTCTTCTGAACAATCTGGTTCTCCACAACCACCTGGAGACAGTCCCAGTTCCACTTCCATGGCATGTTTGGATGATGAAAATAACCAAATAGAGCCTGAATGTCTCTCTAATAGCCAAGACCAAAATGACAAACCTGACAACCATTCTGATGGAGACACAGACATTGGCGAAGACCACAATCCAAGGACTGAAAATGACCACTTCTGCTTGGAAAACGAATGTAAAATGGAAGTGACAAGACATGGTTGTTTTAAGAGGAATTGCAGACCTGTGACCAGAGACTCAAGCACAGACAGAAACTATAAACATAATATGCCCTCAGGACAACAAAAAGTCCAATATGACCCTCCACAACCACTGCAGGAAAACCACTCACTTCAAGGCCGGGCCAACAAGCCTCGAAGGATATGCAGAGTGCTTTGGGACAGATCGAAAGAGGAGAGTTCTTTTCTCTGAGTCCTTAATGTAACAGAGCCACACATCAACCAAGTCCAGCTCATTAACAACTTACATTCAGTTCCACAAAAACTTAGTTATAACTTTCTTGCCTTATCAAACTTTTGGGAGAAAATAAGTCATAAAGTGTGCACTTTTATAAAATACAACAAACATATTTATATATTTCATTCACAAATACATTACATTAATAAATGGAAGAGTAATGACCACTGGAGATTTTTTTGACTGGATTCCTTGAACTACATACCAATTGACAAATAGGCACAAACCTAAACCACTAACATTTTTGGTGAGGATTTCTTCCATAAATCCTTTGACTGTTCTCATGTTGACAAACAGGGCCACTGTCTCTAAGCTTGAACATATCTAAATCATTTCCAAACAGTAAACTGCTTGTTACTTACGAGACAATTATATGTCAATATACAGATTGGTGACAAAGTAAAGGGAAAACCTGACGGGACATTGTCAACATCAATATGACACAAGGACATACAGTATTTATGAGAATATATTTTGGAACTATTGTGTTAATCCCTTAAGTAGAGCCCAGAGAATCAACAATATCTGATTGAGACAGTTTGTATTGTTTTTTTTTTCTTCCTTTTATTCTGTCACCCATCTGTATTTCAGATAAGCTAACATTAGCCAATATCATCTGTGAAACTCTTGGCACTTTACAGTTTAAGCTACATTGCATATGTCAATAGTATTTCAGAATGCTGAAATGTATTCTGTTAAATATTCTTGGGCCACATTCAACACACTGAGCTGTGAAAATGTAATATTATATTTATAGGTAACTAATAAAGAGTAAGATTTTTTGTCTGACAGCATTATTGTTGATGGTTTGTGTTTTTTTTCTTTTCAAGACACTTAACAGAAATATACACAGCAAACAGATAAGGTCCTTTCACTGCCTAATTACAGCAGTGACTAATATGTTTCCCTTTAAGTTATATTCTGTTTGTAAATTTGTTAGAGTTAACTATACTGTTCATTAAAAAGTTTGGAATAATTTATGTTAGCACAGAACACTGCATTTAAAGTAAATTACAATTTTCCAGAAACAAACAGCTTTGTTTGAGGTGGCTGTAATTAATTAATTCATTTTTTCATTATTATTATTATTACTGATAGATTACTTTAACATTTTAGTTAGCTTAAACTGCTTGCTGTGCGAGCATCCATACCACATTATATCTATGTTAAGCTATATGGTCATATTTTAGCAAAAGTGATATTCAAACATTATGCAGCTATAGAATTAAGAGAAGGAGAAAGTAGCTTACCTGATATGTTTGTGTTTGTGTGTAGGTTAAGAAGCTGAATAAATTAGAATTTCTGGAACATTTAGCCAACTTCAGACTTAACAGAAAGGGTTTTTTTCTTTACCTGTTTACCAGCAACACGTCGCTTTGTTGTCTTTCCATCTATTTATGGATGTCTGCTTAGTAGGCAAGGTTACAAAAAATTCTTACTCAAAATGTGAACAATTATAGAATCAAAATTTTCATCCTGGAAATTGCCTTTTTTTCTAATTTTTTAATTTTATTTACCATTTGTTACCAAAACAAGCATTAACTTGCTATATTTATTTGCAAATTCTTCTTTCTATAAGTGTGGAGGATGTTAAATTAAATTTCAGGTATTATTATTATTATTATTATTATTATTATTATTATTATTATTATTATGCAGTATCCGGTGTCCCCACCCATGTCGTCGTCAGCATTACCAGGCACTGATTCTCCCATAGCTCAGTCTTATGCGTGTACTGTAGCTGTCCACACCGCGACACCATATGCCTCGTCACCTTATTTTGCTTCTTGTTTAGCTCCATGTTTATCGATCACTAACAGATTTCTCCGCGTTTTGCCGGTGATCTTTACAGTGTGAGGAGCATCATGGAGCACATGTCATCTCCAGTCAGGTTTCGCAACAACAAAAAAGGTAAGACTTGCATGTACCTGTGCACCAATTTAGTTATAAATTTTGATTTTAAGTTTATTGTGATTACTGTTTTTTTCTGTAACTTCTATACTTTGTATATTTACATGGCTTACCAATATTACGTCTTGTGGACGAAAGATTTAGTATAAGACCGTTTGCACTTAAACAAAATATTGAGGTTGACCGTTAGTGCTCTTTGTGCAACTTTATTACATATGTAAAGCAGGCATATTATAGTCACATAAATAATAGTTACCTGGAATATGCTTATTTTATGGTAATGGCCAGTATCAGTGATTATTTCTGTTAGAATTATCCATCTTGTAAACAAATCATATGCTTTTTTTAACTGCTTGTGCATTTTTATTTCTATGTACATGTATGCTGTCTTTTCTATAAAAAGCTGCAGCTGTCTCAGAAAAGGAGGTAGGATGAATTTGTAGAGTAGTTTTGTAGTGTAAGGATTGTTTATAGTTTGTTAGTGAGTACTTGTGAGTGTTTCAGAGTTAAGTATCCAACCCCCACCCTGTTTGAGCATTAGAAGCTGGATTAAGCCTGCTGCAAAGCTTTGTGGGTAATGAGAGCTGACAGGTAGATGGACGCCAGAAGAACCTGGATCAGACCATGAGCGTGGGCTGTGTAGTTTTACTGACTTTAGCTGGGGTTAGTTTATGAATTACATTTATAGGGAAAGTAAAATGAGACAAAATATGTATTCTTTGTCATGTAGGAGCTGTTGCTGTGTATTATCGTAGTTAGCTATGGAAACCGGTGACAAAAAAGAACATTCAGTAAAGGAAATTATTGCTTTTTCATGTTCATGTAAATCAGGAGTACATATACTTAACAGGAATATGTTCCTGAAAACATAAAAACTGCCTGTTCTGTTGGGTGTGTGCTGTTTGATCTTAATGTTTACTGAAGTTTAACAGACTGCCTGTTTCCTATTCTGTCTGGACAGATGGATGAGGGCGTCTGTAATGGCATAATGGGATCACAGGTCAGGTCCAATCAGTGGAGAAAGAGTGTCGCTAGCCACTACAACAGCAGTGATGTGCTAGAGTAGAGTAGAAACAATCAGCAGCAACGTACCCATTCTCAAGTTTTTGCATTGTGATTTCTGAATTATATTTAAAGAACATTTAAATCTAT
>JAPQRQ010000007.1:21314275-21333594 GCA_037367365.1 Apogon talboti
AATTTGGAAATTATGAGCAATTTAAAAAAGTTGGGGTGTCGAAACACCCCAGGTGACTAACGTAGGGTTAATAAAAACAGTGGGAACAAGTTGTGTTGTAAATGTAATAAGATTTATTAAGAATCTTTATTATTTCATCAGCATAATTCTTCATCATTAATATTTGTATCCATTATTGTCATTGTTATCTTAAACAGTGGACAGTTAGATCTAAAAGGCAGCCCAAAGTGTACAGGCGATATATAACTTAAAACTTTCTCCATAGGGAAAACACGTTTTTATATTCATATATAATATCAATGTAGCATGAGGTCCAAGATTCTGCCCACATTATACAGTATTGTACATGGTCCCAAAAAGAAACATACAAAAAAAAACAAAACCTTTAAACAAAATGAACCTAAACAGCAATCTACATGCAAAACAAATCTGAATCAAAAGAAACAAGCATTTAAAACTTTTAGATACATACACTCATATGCCAAAACGTGCATACCATCACAAATTTACAAAACTTTCATACGGACATACAAATATTACAAAACTCAAATTTAATATTAGACATTATTATGTTATCAAGAAAAGAGCAAAATCTTTTTTTGTGTTTTTTTCTCTTCTTTTTCCACTCCATGTCTCAGTCCAACTCACAAATAGGGAAACTTAAAAACAACAAACAGTTCTGACAGTAAATCTTTGTCTCTTCCATTCGCTCGTTGTGTACGTGTTTTGCCAGAGTTGTCACAGTGTTTAGGAAAACTGAGTATAGGCACACACGATAGGCTCATACCATAAATCACCTCTGTATAAAAAATAGCTCGCTTACCACACACGCACCCACACGCGCGCACACACAGACACACACTCCGTCATGCACAGGGCAAACTAACCAAAAACTGAGCCATGCTACAGGTACAGTAGGATTAACTATAGTACAGAATATAAAACGTACTGAATACAGTCACATATACATACATAACAGAGACAGAAGAGGCAAGGAGCAGATAAACATTGATCACATACACAGAAACTGATGGGGTTAACAGATTTGATGGTTTAGGCTGGACTGTTCGCACACATAAACACAAATACACAGACGAACACAAAGAATAGAAGGAGTCACAACATATTTTCCTTACTAAATTTTTTTCTTAAGGGGAATTTTGCTTTGTTATAGGAGAATATTACCATAAAGTGGAATTGGCTGTGCTGCTGCCAGATGTAAACACAGCCAAGAAGTGTATTTTTTTAATTTTAAGTACGTTTCGTTTCTCGGAGTGAAAGCAACACTGTTTTCCAAATAAGTTCATTTTTCCAATTTAATTTGAAATGCTTTGCGATTTGACAATAACTGCAGATAGCAAGTGTATTTTTATTGTATTGCAATTTGACAAACCCAAAAATTAAGGTAAATATAACTTTGTGGAAGAGTAACACAACATTAAGTCATCTGTAAAGTTATTACTATTCGTTTAATGGAGGGTTTTCTACACAGCTGGACAAAAACCATTAACATGAGATGTCGACCGCATATGGCAGTCTGACAAAAATCTCCGTGACATCAAATAAAACAATACAATTAGGGTAAAAAATAGTGACTGGACCTTGGATTCTATGATCTTTCTTTGACATGTGAGGAAGTTTGTGTTGTGCCCAGATTCCTGTGCGTTAGTAACAGCAGTAAGAGGTCAGGATGAGGCAGCAGGGGGCGCTGTTGCATTAAAATAAAGTGGAGATGTCTATTGCTCTACTAAAGTATCTACAGGTAACTTGACCCAAACAATGACAAGAGGAAACATGTCACTGAATGTTTAAAGAGCAGTTTTTGATGATTCTCAGGGACACCTACACCTTTTCCTCGGGAGGCCTAAAATTAAAACCGCCAGGTGTATTTCAGACTTTTGCAATACGCAATTTTGTATTCTTGTACTCATCTGATTAAAAAAAGTTAGCTCCTGAAATACATTTTTATTAACATGCCCTGGCAAACACTGTTGTGAGTTTTGGAAAGACACTGTGAGGTTTCCTGGGAACATACAAAGCCTTAAAAATCCTCTGCTGAGCTCATTGAGAGAAGAAGACTGCATGAACTGATGACAGCAGTCTATTGGTATACAATTAAGAAACCCGCTTGTCGGGTCTTGTCTCTAACTCACTATTGTGTGTTGGCCAAAATCTTGAACTCTTCATCCATAAGTCTTTTATCAGAGATGATGTGTGGTAAAGCTTTAAGTGCTACTTTCTGTATTTTGTGTTATTATTAAGACATGTGGAGCTGTTAAAGTCATGATGTGCCAACTCGAAATCCTACATTGTCAGTTTCAGAGCTTTCTAATGGTTTGTACATGTAAATCAGCTCTTTGTGGTACATTAAAATTAAGTATCTGTCCAACAAGCAAAGTCCATGTTGTCTCTAGAGGCGACTTCCCTTATGTTCAGCAAACCAGACAATCATTAATCTGCTGCAGGGATTGTGTGTTTATGGCTGCAGAATGGTTTGTCATGCTTCTTCCTGTTGAACTGAGCCTCTGGAGTAAGACGTATTCATCCTAAAGGGGAGGGGGGTAAAATAACTCAGACTTTCAACAGGATATGGGTGGCTTGCAAAACGAAGCTGGCAGCAGAACAGAAACAGCATCTGACGACAACAATGGCGATACTTTTACTTTCTTTTTTCATCTGAGGGCAGATTAGAGCGCTTTAGTTCTGGTTTAAGTTCTGCTGGTAACTCTTTCCCTGAATAATCTGACTGTAAATTTTGTTGTCACGAACACCAAGTGATGTGGTGATGAAACCACTTTTAGAAGTGTGTTTAAACATAACCAGGCAAAACTAATTTTTCTGCAGTCACCCGCATTCTTGAAAATTAATAAGTGAAAGCTATTTCCTAAAACTGGATTTCTCAAGTGTGTATTTAGCGTGTTATTGATGACAAAAACTGAAGGGCTTATCAGTAAGTGACAGATCTCTAGTGCTATTTAGTCAAATGAACCATGGTTTAGTGCATATTTAATCAAAGCCACCATGTGGAATAATTTGGATACCACTGAGCACCATTCTGCTGCTCTCCAACACATTAGTGACATTATTTCATCTATAGCAAAATGTCCCACATAACATCGTGATTATATGAACACAAAACTGGCACATACTGTATCTCCATGGCAACAGCCTAATCAGAAAGAAATCTCTCATGCATTTTTACCCTCAGCGAGTGAATGAATCATTAAGGTAAGTCCTTGATGCCTGAGTGCGAACTGAGCTTATTATGTTAGTGCTTCTGGTTGTAGAGGAAGGAGAAAGGGAAGAAAGTCAGGAAGGAAGGAAGGAAGGAAAAAAACTAAGTCTTTGCAGTTGGGACAAACATCCTATTTTCACAAACAATGACCTGACATACCAACTCAACTTCACTGTCATTGTTCAGAAAGAGTTAAACTAACAGAAGAGTGACCCACGCATCCCTGGAGATATTCATTATAGGCTGTCCAAACCCTGCTGTGTGTCTGTAAATCTTACTCTCCCACCTATCTGTCAGAGATGCTCTGCTGTCGATTACTGCGGAGTGTGAAGACTGGTGAAAAAGTTTTCCTTCCTTCCACAAGTCCGTCTACTTTTTTTTTTTTTGTTCTTTCAGGCCAGTTTGAGAGTGCTGACAGGGAAGGTTGGGACTGTCACCATGGTGACAGGGTTGAGGACGGCAGCCTGCCCAACTAGCTGTGGATGTGAGGCCAGCACGGCTGTGGGTTTCCCTAGTGATGGGCTGCCCTGGGTAACAACAGCTGCGCTGTTCACCTGGGTAGTGTTAGATTGAGGATTAGCCTGGACATGTGGCAGGGTGTGGTGGGTGAAGGTGTGGGTGATGTGGCCCACCATGGTGGGCTGAGACACAGACACGCCCTGGGGGTAGAGAGTAGGAAGGTGGGACTGGAGTGGAGCTCCCAGGTGAGCCACCGGGTGGACAGTGATGTGTCCGATGGGCTGGGCGGTGATTGGCTGGTGAGTGGCAGCCGCTGGGGTAGCTGCGATTGGCTGAGGGGTGGTGGAGGCTGGACCAGGCGAGGGAGCGATGTGTGTTAGATGTTTCTGATTGGTTGGCAGGGCATGATTAACGGCTTGAATGACCGATGCGTGGGAGACGGCAGCGTGAGCGATAACAGTGGGCTGGACCTGCACAGCCGGCGTCTGAATGGGGTGTGGCGGTGGAGCAACAGGTGGACCAGGAGCAGGGGCAGGGGCGATGGCCTGAGGAGGAGGTGGGGCAGAGGCAGACTGTGTGGTCAGGACTCCAGACAGAGGCAGGGCAGTGTGTTGGATGGAAAGATGAGGCGTGAGCACCGGCTGAGCCTGTATGATGGGAGGCGCTGGTTTGGGGAGAGGCGTGGCAGCAGGAGGAACTGAGATATCCTCGTCCATGTCCTGCTCGAAGTTTTCTTCTCCTTCTGTAAATTACATGAAAGACAGTATGTCATTTCCCCCGTTTAAAAACTATTTGCTCCATTTATCTTGTACCAGGTATGTCTGATTAAACTATAGTGATGCACCAGACACAGGAATAGGAAAATTACATCAACCACAACAAAAACATAGTTTGGTTACATAAGAAAACCACAACCATGATCCTTCCCTGTTCATGAACACATTTTTAACAATGGAGCATGCTATAGTTAAGAGTAATATCTGACAGAGAAACATGAGACGAACTATTTATAGTTCATGTACAGTTGTGGTACAGGTAATTCTCACAGGAAAATATCAGTAAGACACAGTAAGTTAAAGCTAAGCCAGCAGGCTGTTGGCTTACATGACACAACTTGTAAGGGCCATATAAGCTGGAAAAATGATAATAACAATAAAAACCCAACTGTAGCACCACCCATAGTAAAAGAGTTATGTGCTATCAGCTGTTACGAGACAGAATGCCATCATTACCAAATAATTAAAAACATACAAACCAAAGCTAGGTTCGGCGTGAAAGTGGACAATGTCATCATGTCACCCAGGCCTGGTATAAGGGATATTGCAAATGAAGCATATGGGTATGTAGTATTTTCTCATTGCTATACCTGAGGCGGTGGACGTAGAAGCCTGGTCATCCTCCGGCTGGATGGTCTGACGGAGGACTCTGTCGATCTCTATGACATCCATACACTGGCTGAGCTCGTTCTTCAGCTCGGCCAGTCGCTGCTGTGTGGCAATCTTTTCTCTGGCCAAACGCTCCATCTCATGCTCGTACTCCTTCTCTTTGCGCTTTAGTGTCTTTAGGGTGGACATAGAAGACAAGAGGTGGACCGGTGAATGAAAAGTAACATCCAATTAATATAAATGGCACATACACAATGTAGAGATAAGTCATGCTATGGAAGAAAACAAATACTACAGCAGAGAACCTAAAACAACAGAGATGATTTATTGCTTCTTGAGAGTTCTGAGTTCTAACTGAGCACTTACTGAGTAATATTTCATTAAATAGAATAAAACAGATCTTTATTGTCACTGTAACAGTAACAATGAAAGTCAGTTTAACAGCAAACAACTTTGTGCAAAAAAGACTGTAGAAAAATATCACACAAAATACTGAAAAATGCAGGCATGTGCATAAAGCTACAGGATAAATATTAAATATACATATGCTACTTTAAAGCACTACTAAAATTACTGAAATGTACAAAAGCCGACTCTATACTACAAATGAGAAATATGTACAGCAAATAAGTTCCTCTTAAAAGAAGTGGAGGGATTGATGTGGTGCAAACTTTTAAATATGTTATTAATAGACAAGTGTTGATGTGTTACCACTCGGTAAAAGTAAAAATCTGAGTCTGAGAAAATACCAACATGCTTCATTACTGTATTGATACTGAAAAATGCATTTGCTGCACAGATCATTCTGAGTTATGTTTAAACCCAGGTAGCAGTGCTGTCTGTCTTTAGCAATTTGTCTAAACATTTACGCAGACTTTTTGCATAATTACTGTTTATTACACTAAGACAGTGCTTCTAAAATTAGATTTCAATATTGCAATGTCACACAGTATATTGAATCGGAATTCTCAATTTGCCTCTTGAAAAAAGCATGAAATTAGAGAACTCAAGTCAGCTTAGGTCACCTGTAGTTCAATGCAACACCATTACAAAGCTAAAAGGGATTGGAATCAAGTCATGTGGTTGCTCGGTTCAGCCTTAGCCACTCCCACACTGTCCCAACTTGCATAAGCCTGAAACACAAGTTGTATCCCAGTTTGACATTGCAGCAAGATTCATGCACAACAGGTTCAATCTATTCTGTCATCTACCTTCGCTCCTCCCATTTCCTGGACAACATTCTTGTTTAAAAAAAAAAAAAAAAAAAAATGGGGGGGGTATCAGACTGGGGGTACACATACAGCTGTATTGTGTCTCCACCAATCACACAAGTTCGACCTCTTCTTGTGATGATGCCACTGCATTACCAAACCTTACAATTACCTGAATGGATAAATGAATGCATAGCCCAAATATATGATGTACTGAACTGCATGGTGTGTTATCGACTTACAAATGAAACTAGGACAGCAGGAAAAACAGCAGGGGGGGAAAATCAAAGAAAGGAAACTGAACTGAGGTTTGGAGAAGGAAAGCACAGATTTCCCAGCCCCAACACTAAACGTGACCCAGTTTCTGAATGGGTCAGCTGACGTATGAACACGAAACATAACAGGCTAAGGACATTATCACAGATTACTAAGGAGGAATGGGGGTAGGTTAAAGGGTCCAGAGGATGCAGGGGTGGGAAAAAGAGGATGAAGGTTTATAGAGTAAGCAGGGTGGGAAATCACACCGATGACCAGTCAGACACTGTGTTTCTGTCTTGTGCACCTTACTATCCAACTGGGTGGATATTTCAATAGTCAGCATCACTTTTGCAATAAGAACAGAAACAGTAATAAAAGTTCTGACCTACTGATGCCTTTGAAAAGAGAAATACGAGCTGCAAGAAAACAAGGGAAGAAAGAGAAAAAAAAAAAAGATGCAGCGCAGAAAATGAGCATATGGGGGACACATGATCCTACTACAGGACACTCACTTCAATGAGCAAAGCTGTTTACTCACTGCAGGCACGTGACAGGCCTCACACGCGTGCCCGCTCCTCTCTCTCCACCCTTCCAAATTCACAGCCCTGTTTCATACAGACCTGGTTAACTCCTCCATCTCACAACAGATCAATATCTTATATCCGATACCCTGCCTTCCACATATGCAGCCTCTTTGCATAATTATGTTTTTACAGCTCATGAGTGAACAGGACTGTTTGGAAATGCATGCGTGCTACCATCTGTAAATCTGAAAGAGTCTGTAATATTTTAAACCATTTTAGGGAAGAGAGAACCTGTGAACAGTGATTCATTTTAACTGCTATGCTGTAAATTAATGTACTGAACTTAAAAAGTCACAATTCAACAAATGCAGCTAAATAGAGCAAGAACGGCATTTATTTGGAGTCATGTTGTGTGTGAATCCAAGTCCAGTATTCATTCTGTTTTTAGCTTTGTTTGAGTGTCAATGATTTCCTGAGGGAAATATCTGTCCGTACCTGAAAACCCTTAACTACATTCACAAGTGGGATTATGGGCTTTGAGGGAAAATAATAGCTGAGCATCCAAAGCTGATTACTTTACTTTGGAAGGTCAGTTCAACAGTTTTATCCAAAGACAGTTGTTTTGTTGGAGAAGTGAAGGTAACATCTATAATCTATATTCAGTTTCAGAGCTGCTGTTTCATTGGAGCAGCAAAAATCACACAATGCAACAAGCTAAATTTTTTTTGTAGAGCTGATTAAGTTCATGCCAACTGATTTCTGACGCCAATTTCATCACCATGTATTGTCCGCTGAATACATTTCCAATACATACATAAAAGTATGTCACTGATACGTCCTCTCCAACTAAGTGACGATGTATAAAATCTTCCAGACAACTGCTTACATAAGTATACACATTGATCTAGGATCATCATTTCAAGGTCTTCCAGTACAAGCCCAGACTTCACCAGTCCTGCAGCAAATCACCTAGGAAACAGCTGCCACCCATAGCCGTTTCCTTGGCAACCTCATCCATGAGGATTTAGCTCCTTGAGCAGCGGTTTGTAGAAAAGCGTAAGGAGCGATGTAATTGGGTGAAGCATGTGGGTAATTACATATAAGGAGTGATGTGACTGGATGTTTGCCAGTCAGGGGCTTCAGGTCCCTCCCAACCCCCTCCTCCCTCTCCTCACTTCCATCCCACACTCCTTGTCCTTCTCCTCCCCGATCCTCCCCTTGGCTGAAGCCTTCTACCCCTCCTCCATTCCATCTACACCTCCTTTATTCTTCCTCATTCAACACTTATCTCTAATAAAAAAAAAAGAGGAAAATGGCCTGGAGTATGATAGTATTCTCTGCCCTAATCACAAATCTGTGTAGACATGTGATCTTCACCAGGGTGGAATGAGGGCACAGAACAAAAAAAGCTTTAGGAAAACAGGAATTTCCTCCAACACCAAAGGGAAGACTCAAGGTAACAAGTGGTGCGTCATCCACAATCACTAAAACGGAGACCTGAATTTGTCTTCATGTCACACAAAGATGAATATAAATATGTTTCATTCAGACAATCACAAAGGAACAAACTGCCTACAGTGGACTGGCCACCTGCTGCCTGTTGCTATGGTTACCAAGAGTTATAAAGGACACATGATGAGACAGGCATACATAAAAGAAAGGAAACGCGAAGACAGAGAGAGGTTAAACGGCAACAATCTAATATACAACTGTTGCAGCTATTCCTGTGTTATAACCATGGCGACAGTCGGCCGCTGCATATTCCCAAAGGGGCACGCTCTGTTCGAACACAGCACCCCTCCCTCCCTCTCACTCTCTCCTGCTCTCCCTTCCTCTGCATTATCAAGGTGCAGAGCAAAGCAGGCAAGCGACGATGACGCCATCAGGCTTGCGCTAGCCATGTGCTCAGATCTCACATGGCTCAGGGAGAGGGAGGGAGATGTACAGGTTTATATGAGGAGAGGCTGCGGAAGAGAGGAGGGGTGAAATAAGGGGAGAGAGTCCTCGTCGCCAACAAAACCAGCCGGTTTACAGTACATTTGAATCCACTTAAGTGGAAAAGCAGGAAAAAAAAATAAAGTAATTTAAGGTAATGTTGAAATTAGTGAACCAAATGTATATTTTACCGGCTATGACGAATGCTGTCCCTTCTGAAATCCACTGGCGGTTCTGTGGCTGATTTAATTTTAATCGATTATTATCTGACAACATGCTCATTAAAATTTGCTTTGTATATGTATAAAAACAGATCTGTGCATCAGGGATTTTCCAAATGAGCAGCTTGACTGTGTCTAAAATCAAAACCATTAAATCTGGTCACAAATGGCAGCAAATCCCTGTCCTGTGCTCCCCGGAGGCTGACCCGAGAACTCGCAGACAGTCTTGTTTTGAACTAATTCTCCCATCTCACTGCCTCATTTAGCTCCTTGAACTCGCTTCATGTCACATATTCCATTAAACTGAAAATCACAGGGCTTTAACACCACATAAAGGAAACACTGCATGTAGCTCTGGGCTGCAAATCATTTCTGCCGCAGCGCAAAATCCTCCCACAAGTATGTTTGTGGACTGAAAACTCACCTCACCACTTCAGGCGAAACAATACCCTTCCCCCACAGCACCCTCATTCTTTTTTCCTCTATTAGAAATGTTACAATGCCATGATAATCTAGGTCTGCAGAAATATTACACCATAAATATATTTACTACGACTGTTTTAGAGTACAGGACAATGTTGCTCAGCATAATCTGTAGAATCTCTGAAATGCTTAAAATGTAAATTTCAGTTCAGGTGATTTACCATTGCCTTATTGATTGTTTCACCATTTTTGGAGGATGACATCACGGTCACAAGAGCCTTACCTAAACGGAACAGTTTTAAGTGTAACCAAAATGCACTGCGTATTGATTACACTAGGCTGTTGACACGAGCTATTCCCTGACATGAACTGAGTCCAGAGAAAGAGGCAAACAAAACCAGACTGTAAATAATATGCTATATCTTTGGGCCACAGAAGTATTTTCAAGCTCTTGCAGTCGGTTGAAGCTAAGGTTTAAAGCAGACAAAATAAACCTCTACCTGAATGTAACGTAAAGCGCTGCGAAGAACGCTGAGATTGGAGGTTTTTTTCTCGTCAACATTGGGCACGTTCTTCTTCAGGGTCTCAAAACACTCCTTGAGATGCGCTCGCCTAAAAGAGGCAAAACAAAAAAGAAGCATGCGGTGAAGTTAAGAAGTTACTGTTTGTGAGATGACCATTTACTTACATAGCTATGTTTTTGTCACATGAAGAAACTGTATAACTAATCAAGACAATTAACATATTTATTAAGGGTGACCATTAGCTCATGCCAGGTTCAGACTGCACCACATTATTGTCTGTTACAATGGACACTGTATCAGATTACAGTGTTTGACTTGTATCTATGGAATTCATGATTTTACAAAGGCATAACAACAGACAGCCACAGAGTGTCCCTGTTACCCTAGTACTTAACTTTCACTTCTGCCTGCATGTGCTGTTTTCAGTAGTGTCTTTTTGCTCTGCAAAGTTACCAGTCGTCAAATTATTTTTCACTCTTCTCAACAACAAACCTTCACTGTAGGTCAATGCTCTGTTTAATATTGTTACATTGAGAAACTATATGAAATCAAAGTAAGAACAGACCGGTTCGCTCACTCTAACAACCATTCATACAATACAACTCACAGAGCGCCCGCTGGCTTCATAACCTACCTACTGATAATCTGAGGTTACCGGGTAACTTTACCAACAATACTTGATACCATGGTTCTCATGGTTTCAGAGGCTACTGGTTCCCAGTCTGGTCTGTTGTGTTTCACACATGTGTGCGTGTATATTGTAAAATGTAGTTTGTGTGGTGAGTTTCATTTTCATCACCATGCATTGTAAAGTTGACAGCACGTTCCAAATTTGTCACAAAATTAATTTACAATGTTAGCCACATAGTTAAGCAGGACACTATTCACCACAATATTTTTGGTTCATTATAGGACTAGTGGAAACAAATAAGACTGTGGTGGACTGCAACAGTCTACACCATTAACAGGAAAATAGTGGACTAGGTGACAACAGAACTATAGACTCTCATGATGAAACGACGTCTGATGTCACTGGGGAGGCAGTGCTAGCAACTGAATTCCAGGAATGTACCAAGAATGTAAATAAACGCTAGTGACCAAAGTCTTGTTTATGTTAGTGGCTATAAAAAGAACAATGACCTTCAAAGAGAACTTGAGGTAAAAGAGAAAAATAATTTTCTGAATTCAGCATAATGTGTCATGACCTTTAGACTTGGTTTCCAATCACTTGACAAATACAAAAATTATTGGATGGGTTGATTTAAAAAAAATAAAAAAAATAAGACCCAACCTGTTTTTCTCCAGCTTGTTGTGCACTTCTCTGGTCCCCGCTCTACAAACACAAAATAAAGGATGACGGTCAGACATTAAGATAATTTGGACATGAACCATCTTAAACCACAGACAGATACACAAATACTGACCCTCCTGGTCTCCTCTTCCCTTCCATCCCTCTCATGTCCTCCATCGTCACCCCATTGGGTCGTGGCTGAGATGAAGGCGGAGCTTGATGGGGAACCAGTGCATGCTGTGAGCCGGGGCCGTTAGTGCTGATGGAGGCCGGGTATGGAATTTGAACCTGAGGCTGTGGCTGGCTGGGCTTTGTGGTTACCAGCTGCGGAGAGGGCTCCACCTTCACCTGGGGGGTGCACAACAGGTGACGTGAGGCTGGTGGCTGCTGTTGAGGAGGGGAGGGAGAGTTCTTCACTGTTGAGGAACTGTTAATCGGCGTTGCTGCAGCAGCGATTGGCGTTGATAGAGGGTGGGGCGGAACTGAGGGCGTGGCGGTGACAACCGGCACCATTGGGATGACAGCGATGGGGACTTGTGGAGGTGGCAAAGATGGGGGCGGAACAGCGGGAGAATGGTGCAGTGGTTGACGTTGAGAGTCATCGCCCCAGGTAATGTGGCTGGCTCTGATTGGTTGACATGATGATGAGGTTATGAGCTCCACGCGCTTCGACTCTGTCTCCCTTTTGATGAGCTCCTTCTCTTTACGCTGCTCCTCTTCTGTAAAAAAAAGACACAAATTAATAAATATTAAGAGGGAGCCAAGTATTTAAAGTGTGAATATAATGGATGATCGAAGCAAATAGTGGACACACAAGCATGGGAAATGTGATGTTTGGAAACCTGACACAGTGCCCTTTAAGTCACATTTGAGAATATTTGAGGATTTGCAGTAAGCATTAGCTGGTTTATCAGTTCCTATTTCATGAGTTCATTTTAAGGATTATTGTAATGGTTGTTTTTTTTTTTATGTGACAAATTAAATGTATACTATTTATAAATGCAGCCACCTCTTCCTATGCCAACACAACTTTCTGCACCAGTCTGCTGCTGCCAAGTTAAGATTACTAGTGTTTATATTATTTTTTTAAGTGTACTATATAAGAAATACTTTTATTGAATATATACTAATAGAATTAACAGCATTTTGTGTTATTCTCAAATCTGGCACCACAGGAATGAAAACAATCTTTTTTAAAAGAAAATGTGCATCAGTTCCAGGTTGAGTACTCATTCATTGATTTTCCAAACTGCTCAATCCTAGAGAGGGTATACTGGTTATTGACTAATAATCAAGTCTGCCTCTCACATGTTAACCATCCCAGTTTGTCAGATTATAAGATTTATTGCAGTTAATAATTGTAATTCATCATCCAGTGTTAAACAAATTCCGTCAGCCCTCTCCTTGGACAACTACAAGGCAACAGATCACTTTGTCAAAGTGGATGTCAGTGTGTTTGGACAGTGAATGTTTTATTACTACCAACACACACACAGATGATGTCATCGCAGGATCAGATAGAGGGGGGGGTGGGGGGATTATGTCTTCATCCCTTCCCCTCTGTCTGCCGTGCGATTGGACTGTGCTTCCACCTGTGGGCGACGTCAAGGCAGTCTGACCAACAGGAGGGGGCTGTTGTTACAGAGCTGCCCTGCCGGGTCAGCTACAGATGGCACCATGACAACATACAAATGAAGCATCAATGTGTCATGAGACCAAAACTAAAGCCGAAAAAAAAAAAAAAGAAAAAAAAAAACAAAACAGGAAAGCCCCCATGCTGCAGTCATGTTAAGAACACAAAAGGCAGACTTAGATACACTTTTAGTGATATGAGTGAGTAGTTATTGCACACCATAGAAGGCAGAGTCAAAGCAAATGTGGAAAGCCCTTCGTTGCCATGGAAACTGCAACATTAAAAACAGAAGATCCCAGGGATTCCTCAAAGCTGCACACACAACGCCAACACACAGCCTAACTATTATCACCACTGTAAAACACATCAGAAACACTTCATGCCTGAGTGTGTGTTAAGTAACTTTTCCTTTCCACATACAAGGCGGCACACTCATGATGACATAATTTCCCTTCAACTAGAGGTTCACCTCAAGACAATGTTGGCAAACATCTGTATCATTTAGCTATACACAGATTTGGGACAGTGTGGAAACAGACATAATCAACTACGCCAAAGAGATTGTGTCACCTGTGCCTGCTTCTTGATTTGTTTAAGTATCAGCAGGATTAAGCAAAAACTACTGCGCCAATTCTGACCGGAACGGTAGGACATAAATCCTTTAAATCCTGGAGCACCTCCATTAAAAGGGGCAAAGGCTGGAATTTTGTTTAGCAATCGTTCTAGCATTGTACGACTGACTTTAGAGGGCTTGGGGGAAGTTGCAGCCTAGACGGCTGTAGAAGTAGTTTGTGACTGGTTCAGTTTCAGACTGGCAAAGAAATCACTGCCTGATGTGCCTTGGAGCAAGGCACTTAACCTTCCATTTGCTCCCTACACGCCTGACATGGCAGCCCTCTGCTCTATGTCTGCGGTGTGTGGTGTGTTCAGCTAGAGACAGAATAAAAGCAGAAGTTCATTTTCAGTGAGCGTTGCATATACAATATTTACTGACAAATAAAGGAGGTTCTCCTTCTGTCTTGCTGGAGGTATGTGCACTCAGAGTGCCCTTCTGTTCATAAGACTGGGCAACAGTCCAGCTGAACGTTATTTAATAACACCTAAAGGTTATTGGATACTTTTGTCATGATGTGTGTATTTTGGGGTTTTTGGGGAAATTCTGGTGGTTGTTTATTGGTCCAAAAGACACACCATGATGACACAAATGCTTACATTAAACAGCCCCAGAAGATCCTGGTAGACCAGTGCATCCAAATGGATATCCTAAGTCTTACTAGACAACCATGCTCCAGATTGCCAACTGCACGCAAACGTAAATTACATAACTTCTGCATTGAGGGAGGCTGGGCTGGGGGTGAGCAGGCACGCTGTCCTACTTACCCCCCTTTCTCTCTCTGACCCGCCACTGTCAGTAATCTGAATGGGAAGGGCGGGGAGAGCACAGTGTATAAGTGTGTGAGTCTGTGTGCGTGTAGGAGTGTATGTGGGAGAAGGGGGGCAATGTGCACGTGGTTGCTGTGGGCGGATCCTAACACGCGGTATGCAGAGGGGGGGGTGACTTGTCTGACACGTCATCAAAGGGGAGAAACACAAAAAGCAGCCCCTCGCTATCAGATCCCCAGTTAGTGATCACAGTAATTAACGACGCATCGGTTTCACGTAATTAACAAAACCTCTGATACGGGGTTTTGGACATTCGCGCGCACATACAGGGTCCACACGGAGCGGGGCGAGCGCGTGAGGCCCGCCCCAGTGTGTGTCATAAGATAGCTGAGCAATGTCAGGGTATTATGTAAAGAGCAGCCTCTGCTCGCCACCGCCCTGCCGGGGCTCGACGGACAAAAAAACTGGGGCAAATCGATTCCGAAAGGGCTCTTTTATAACAAATGTACAAAACTAAAAACTTACAAAAAGGTTTTAACTGTTAATACTTGACAAAATTGCAGCGAATTCCTCTGTAGCTGCAGTAAAGTGTATATTCTACCCATAGCGCCTGCATAACAAAAGGTACTGAATATAAAAGGATCCCTGCTACTGACAGGAACTCCTCTGTTACACACAAACGCACACACACCGTCTCACCCACACTCACACAAACACACACTCACACAAACACGCGCACGGTGAGTCACTGGAGTGTTGCAATTGTCTCACACACACATACACCGAGAGCGCGCAGAGTACTACAGAAACCAACTTTGCCCGTTTCCGCATTAACAGGAGGTTAAAGTGAGCAATAAATAAGCGCTTGGGAATTGGTGCCAGTTTGCAGTAACTTGTTTTGGCACGAGCCCCGTGTCATAACCCGAAACTACAACCGCTTCCGTTCACCATAGGCGGGTCAGATGAAAATACAAACCCAGCCGTGATAGTAACGGGACATGGTCCACTTATACACAGACCGGATTCGGCGCACTGTGGAGCTCTGTGTCATGTGAACATAAAGCAGGCTGCAGCAGTTTGGAGCTTCACTCACCACGTGTGATCTGTTGTTGCTGGGCTTGCCATTCTAGGTATCTGGCCGCCTCCAAAAGTGTGTCGATGCTCATTGCGCGTAAACCCTCACGGCAGGGGACCCGGTGGCCCGGGACAGAAGGAGGAAAAAGAGCGACGGGTAGGTAGAGTCCCAGTAGGAAGTGTCGTGTGTGCACGGTTTACCCCACACGCCTGAGCGGTTCGTCCGCTGTGTTGTTCCTTTAAGCAGACGGGCAAATTTTGATTCGACCGAACGGAAAGTAGATCCTCGCATACGTAAAAAATAGGATTGCAACAAGATGGCGATGAGAGCACGGGAATACACACAACAAGGCGAGTCGTGTTCTCCGTAAGACCCGCCCCTCCCGGACTCCTGCCCCGCCCTGTTACTACGGTCTGCTACAAAACGCGGAGACCGCGTCACCGCCGGCGGCGACACACCGTCAGTCTGCAACCATAAAAACGACTCACATAGAGTTTTATTTGACATTACAAACAATGAGCCCTCTTCTTAAAAACATCTGAAGCAAAGGCGGCTCACGAAGAACTCCAGAGCGGACCGTAGGACTCTCTGAAGGATAGTTCCGTCCGGGTGATCCGGCCCCCACGCTTTCTTTGGCTCAGTTGGCCCGCAGCGCATGAAGACCGATCAGGCACCAGCGAGCCAATGAGCATGCAGAACAACAAGGCATGGTGCTGGTCCACATGGGCACCCGCCCGGCCCGAGCGCGGCTCATTTGCATGTCGAGAGCGTGACTGGCCACCCTGCTGTCTCGGGATCAGATCTGTCTATCAAACGCATTGGGGCGGGGCTTAGCTGGTGAATAATGAACACAGGCACATGACCGCATTTTATGATGTTATTATAAGAGTCCAGCGACTTATTTATACAATGAATTCTGGACTGTAAAAAGTAATGTACAAAGCCACAGCCGATTAATTGCATTTCATTGTCCAGTGCAGCGGTTTTAGAAATATGTTCTTTGATAAAAAACAAAACAAAAAAACAAACAGAAATAAAACACGGTGAAACTGAAAGTACATTTTTCACCTTGAAAGAGCAGCTGAGCAAACAGTCTCCACATAAGGAAGCTCTCTACTGCATCACATCTTCATCAGCAGAGTTTGCTAGAATTAAAATTCCATTTTAAAATTTGGCACAAATGTTGCATACTGTGAAGCGAGGGAACACAGCAAAGTATACTGTGTGACTATGGTGGAAAATTTTTAAAACAATTGGTACCGGAGCATGTGGTGAAATTATTTTGTCTGATGTGTTTTAAAACCCTGCACTGAGAGTGTCTGACAATAGTAGCATTTTGTGTTGCTTTACATTTCCACTCCATTACATTTTGAGGGCAAATATGATGTCCTACTTTCGAGTCCACTACATTTATTACAACTAAGTTCAGTTATAGGATAGTAGATTAGTTTTATTTAGATTTAGTTGTAGATTAAACTACTTAACAGTATGCATAGCAGTGAAAATGAGCTCCAATATTACTAGCTGCAACATTAGAGATGAACACAAATGCATCAGCGACTTTTATGAAGTAATATAGATTATTCTGCAGTTTTATATTTTGGTCTGTTAAGCCGATTTTGATGCTACTTTTGTATTTTTTTACTTAAATAAGGGTATAACTGTATTACTGTCACCTCTAATAGAGAGATTTTTACACTCTTCCACTGATGCTTTTACTTTAGTAATAGATCTGATTACTTCTGCTTATCACTGCTCGTATTATCTATATACAGTATATGGATGTATGCACATACGGTGGAAGCCTAGCTGCATGGTAACAGGCGTCGATTGGATGCTGCTCAGTCATATATAACCTCCGCCCTACCACAGGGATTGAGTGTCTCAGCCTATAAAAACAGCATCTCAGATGTACATAAGAGCTGCCACCACCAGGCCACGCGCTCTGCCAGCACAAACCTACTAACACCATTTCCATACAGACTGACAATCAGACATTAGTCAGGTTCATGTGAAACAACCTGAGGCTCAAACTGACAGAGAAACATATGCAGCTATCTGCGTGTGAGGAAGGCTGCGTGAGTCTTTTGGCATCAAGCGGAGGCAGCATGACAGCATGTACGAGAGAAAATGAATGAGGCAGAGAAGGAGGAGGGAGGAAGGAAGGAAGGGAGGGAACAGGGTAGAGCGAGCTGCAGCACATGGTAAGCACATGAGCTGCATGAAAAGTCTATAGGGATGTATGAATATACAGAGGAAAAAGGAGGAGGAGATGGGAGTGGAGAGATGGGACGGTGGGAGGGATGTGAGAAGGGCCGGGCTGACCCAGATAGAAATGCTGCATCATTAGTGGATCTACAGACTATAAGGAAAAAACAATAGAACAAGGCAACAGAAACATACAGATTAAACAAGCAAACAATGTGTGACATGACAAACACAAATAGGGAAAAAAAAGAGAAATTACCTTAATTTATAATGTTCTGATGACTTGAAAATTTGTTGCCTTACTGTGCTGTTTTTGTCTGTGATGAGTATGCCAAAAAAGTGAGTTCTGCTCAATGAAATACGGCTCTATTGTGTCTCATAAGTATAGTATGAAGTATTTTATGCATAAATCCTACTTCTATCCTCTTAAAGTGAAAAAAAATTATCCTAAACCCTAAATTTGGATTGAAACCTTCCTCAAACAATCCACAAAGTTACTCTGGGAAGTGCATCTAAAAGCAGTCAGTCAGAAATAAAATTAAAGTCTTATAAACTGATGTACTCTGAATTGTACAAAATTGATTTCTCAAGTCATCAGATCCGTAACTGCTAAATTCTAAAACTACTTCTCAGTGTAGATGTACATGAGCCTCAAATAGAAATGCTTCGTCTTTCCTGAACCTGAGCCATTTTTAGAGTAACAGTGACTAACAGGAAAAATGCAGACACAAAACAACAACATAAGTTCCAGAAAGGCATGTACAATGTGAAGCAGAAGACTACAACCCGAACAAGAAACAATACAATAAAATAAAATCAGCGAAATGAGAGGCCATAATTCTATAGGTTTGTCTTAATCTTAGTCTTTAAAAAAAAAAAAAACTAAATCTGACATTTTTTCCCTTTGCCATCTACCCTGAAACCAGAAGTGCTGAGGTTTATTATCCTTTCCATTACATCCATATGCCGCTTTTCATTCTTGCTCAGTGAGGTGACTGTTTTTTTCTCCTTATAGGGACATACACGTCTCCCAACATGCTGCCACTAGAGGGCGCCACATCCTGCAACATTCCCCCATCAAAGCTGCTCCAAAACCTCCCCTACATCCTCCGCTGCTGGCTTTGCAAGGATTAAAATGCTAGTCACGTAAACTATAGCAGGACTCATATAAGCTATAGTAGGATGACACACAAACCTATATATTAACACAGAGCGTGCAGCTGTCTGAGCCTGGGTCTGCACCTCAGTGTTACTACATGTAAGTTCACAGAGGAAAAAGATGTTTGTTATATGAAGGAGTTCAATCTTTGAGGGAATCGATATGACTGCAACAGACAGACACAAGTCTACACTGACCTTGAAACCTCTTAACACTTCCATATGGTGCCAGCTTATCCAGATCTATGCTGATTTTTAACTCTCAACACCTCCCTGAATCACAGTTTTAGTTGGGGAAAGCCAAAAGTGGGTGACCTAGAAGGAGTATCAATAAGAAAAGGAGGGTCTTGTGCCCTGTTTGCTTGCATGAAGGGAAACGTGTGTGTAAAGCATTAG
>JAPQRQ010000007.1:21340884-21362043 GCA_037367365.1 Apogon talboti
GACGGGAGGGGGCAGGGGGGGAAAGTGTGCTGAAGCAGAAGCACTGAGGATAAAACGAGCGAGCAGGCTCAGATCTGCAGTACTGCTTTGATCTGAAGGGTCAGAGCTGCAGAGGCTGTGTAGTGGTGCGCTGCAACACTCTGATTTTGCTTATAAATACTGGTACACAGCCAATAGCATCCTTCAATATTGTCTTATGAGACAGTGCTTTTTTAAAGGACTTCTCATTTTAAAATGAAATCTTAGACAGCTCATAATTCAGTACAATCAAAAGAAAAATAAGTTTTAAGATGACAGATCCTAATAACATAGAAGGTACACATCAGTGTGATAATGCTATTACATAAATGAAGATCAAATATATAATGTTTTTATTTTTGTGCTGGAAACAAAAAATAATGTTTTGGACAACATCTTCCAAAATTGTGTTTCTACATCTGAGAATTGAAAAGCCTATGATGCAATATTTCAGCCACATTTCTCCAAGTGCACTGTGATACATTCTGTAAAGACTTGCCAGTTACTGTGTGAAAATCTGAGCCAAATGTAATACAATCTAAAATATAAGTTCCTGTAATACAAACCAGTGTTTGTCCAAATTGTGTCAGAGACATATTGATTGAAGTCTATGGACATTTTTAGAGGTTGTAGTTTATTGGATGGTTGAATTGCATTTCAATATACTGGATGGCATTTTTTCAATGTTCCGTCTGTGCCGTCTTACATAAAGGGACAGTGTCATGAGAATTAACCAGACAAGGCCAACAGCAGAGGCTATGTCCTGTATTTCAACAGATGGGGAGCTGGTCTGTAAACACACCCACCTTGATAGTAGCATCCTCTGATGCTGTGACCATAACAGAGAAGACTGGGTGGAATATGACCCGTGTGACTGGAGCGCGGTGCCCACTCAGGGCGTATCTCTCGGGGGGACGAGGGATCCATTCTTTGGGGTCTCTCTTCTGTCCAACAGACCCTCCGTGCGTCATTTCCTCCTTCGCTTCATTGAGCTTTGACTCCAGCTCCATCACCTAACACAGGGCAAGGTGAGTTAAAAGGCAGAAGAGTAAGAACAGGTTGAAAAGAATGCAAATGATGAAAACAAGAAAGACATGTTTAGAGAGCGGAGAACAGTGAACAAGAAAAATTAGGCAATCATTTCATTTTTGCACTGTTCAACTCAAGAGTATACACATACACACCAATGTCTTTGGTCGATGAGTAAACACAGCTGCACACAATAAGTAAATAAAGCAAAAGACAAGACATTTTGTTCATGTCATGCAAAATTTCACCGAAGGACCATAATATTAACCTGTTAAACTCCCTACATACTACACAGAGCGTCTCTGACTGTTCAAATAATAGAGTATCATCTTGCACACAAACATTCCTCACCTTCTTCTGTAATCTGATGACTGAGGTCCATTTCTTTTCCAAAAGACCCGCATACTTTTTATCTACTTCTTCATTCTATAAGCAGAGGAAAGACAAACAGAGCCACAGAAAAATTCATCTACATTCCTCAGAGTCAAAATAAGTGGATTTTGCTATTGTAACGTGTGTGGATCTCTTCTTACCATATCTAACTCTGCTTCTTTCTTAAAGGTGGAATAAGCCTCCTCATATCCATTGGAACGGAGATAGTCTGCTATAGCCCGGTTTCTGAGAAAAAACAGAACAACTTACAAACAGGGATCTCACGCAGTTGTATAAACCTATAATGGGTATTTTTTTATTTTATTTTAGTTTTTTACAAATGTGTCTGCATCTCAGCCTCATGAATTAATCACTGGCTGACACCATAAAATAATAAGCTCGTGGCGGTTATCTCAAATTAGCATATCATCCCAATTAATCACTCCATCACTGGTCCTAAAAATAACTACTGAAGTGTCACTGTCTTTACAATTTTATTTGATTATATCCACAATTCTAATTCCTCTAATAGGGAAAGTGGACCTGGATTAGACTGTTGCGAGACATTTTAGTTTTACACTACTAATGATGTTACTGGTATAATCTGCTCAACCAATGATCTCAATAAAGTCTATGTGTGAGTGCAATCCTATTACTGCAATATCTCCACCTTAACAAAAAGACAGGTTCCTCCTTAAAAAGAGAGGAGACCACACCCAGTCTAACAGATGGGAGCGCTGGGATTCGAGTTTCATGGCTCCACGTTAAATGTCAGTAAATTTGAATGAGAGCCAAAAGAAATTATGGTTATTGAGAGGAAAAGAGAAAAACCCAGGACCGATTCACTGGGAAGCTGTGTTTTGTGGTGCTGTGGAAACCAGAAACGCAGCACACAGAGGGAACACTAAGCACAGGCAACCGAGGACTGGGCAACCACAGTAACATGAAAACACAACCCTAGATACACACACAGACATACATAGTTGTATAAATAAGTGGAACAGCTCTTTCATGAGACAAGAGGTGAATATTTTATAAGTAACAGTGCTAAATTTAGGCAACAGCTTTAGGATGCTTTTTAACAGCTGATATTAGTTTGATATGATAGTTTTGCCATCATCATTGGCATCGATGTTTTGAGTAAATCGCCATCCAAATGTTTTAATTGATCACATTTACAATTATTTTCTTTCAGAGCAGGAGGTTTTATCAAGATGATTAAAAAAAAACTGTTATTTTGATGTTGGGAGTATACCGCATGGCCTGCACATATTCTGCTGCTCGGGGGTGCTCTCATTAACCAGTCGTCATTTGAGGTCGCTCCTCCTTCCCCATCCCCCTCATTTCTTTGCTCCTGTCATGTGGGTTATGAAATATTCACTAAGCAGCTATCAAGTGAAGCACCTTGGAGCTCACATCTCTTCACATCATCTCTACCATTACACATTCTTATACAGAAATACACTTCCTCACACCTGCAATAACCTCTGCATAGACCAGACAGGTTACCATCTGACAACTTTTTATCAGTAGAAGAAAGTGATGAATGTGCCATGGTCTAATGCACAGTGCACGTGTGTTGACATGCCTGTGCTTGTTTAGTGTGTTTAGTGAGCCAGCACACCCACATATTTATATCCAGACACTCACAGTTCATCTCTCTGTCTCTGTGACAGCACCATGGTGGCTGCTGTTCGCTCCCTCTCGGGGAGGTGAGGGCGAGGTGTTGGGCTGAGGGATGCTGGCCTTGAAGTGTGTAGAGAGGAGGTGTTCCGTCCCTTAGTGATGCGTTTCCTTCAGAGACTTAAGGATGGAGAAAAACGAGCCACACTGGGTAAGGCTGACTGGAGATAGGGCTGTCGATCAGGTGAAGGGTCAAGACTCCCAAAGAACTGTGACTGGCCCAAATCTCAATGGTCAAACGTTCCCATTACCTGATGAATGGAGGAGAGGGAGAGAAGTACGTATAAATAGAAAATTACAAATCGGCTGCCAGAGAAAATGGGCTTCATGCCATTTAAGTAACAAGGTTTAAGTAAATGAAGCAGAAAAGCACGAAAAAAATGCAAAAGTGGAACAAGTTAACTTAAGCAAAACACAGCAGGAAACTCCTGCCAGGAAATCCTGATTATTTGTCTTCAACACTTAACACTGCCAAAGGTTTAATCAATCA
Organism: Apogon talboti; assembly: GCA_037367365.1. Lineage (NCBI taxonomy): Eukaryota > Metazoa > Chordata > Actinopteri > Kurtiformes > Apogonidae > Apogon > Apogon talboti. Next base: position 21,344,477 of record JAPQRQ010000007.1, read on the forward strand.
ATCAAATTTTATGTATATAGCACCACATCATAACAAAAGTTATCTCATGAGACTTTGCATTTAGAGCTGGTCTAACCCAGACTCTTATAAGTCAATTATTTTTCCATAAATAAAGAAGACATCCTGCACCTAGCTATATATCACTTGTCTAGTGTCTGTACAGTGTCAGAAAATATAAACAAGCACTGATCCATTTCCTGACATGACCTGGATGTCAAATGTCGTCTTGTGTTGATTCATCACTCCAAAGAAAGTCTGTTTACTATCACACAAGACAAACAACATCAACAAATCCTAATATTAAGAAGATCCAACTGAGCAGTTATTTGACATACTTGCTTCATAAGCTATTAGAACGATCCAAAAATTGCAGCAAGTGGTTCAGAACAAAAACAGATAATTTTCTGTTGTCACTTACCCAGCAGAGATCAAAAGCACAGAATGAACAGTTAAACATGCCATTCAGTGATCGCAAACTTGTAATTCACTTCTTGAGCTTCAACACTACGAGCACCTGACCACAGTGCCACTAAGCAGCTTAGCTGCCAGACACAGACAACCTTGCGTCTGTGGGTGTCTCTCAGTGATAGAGACCACAAGTCCTCCATACAGCTGACAGTGCAACGTAAAGATGGGACTGGACGGCAGCTAACAGGATTAACCCCAGACATGGGAGAGAGAACTTTAACAGCATGCCACCCTTATCTGGCTGACTATCATTGTCTAGTGCATCAACTCCTTTATTTCACTTTCTTAACACAACACACTGCTTCAGAAAGGTAAATAAATGCAGAGTCATGTTACTGCAATTGATCACTTATGCAAACCTATCATTTGGGGTTTTCTCATCTACATTTTTCTTGGAGATGGTTAAAAACTTGACGATTTCTTTTCAGTGAAAGCATGGCAGCCACATCAGACAAAACATTTAGTCAGGAAGGGTCCTCAAGTGTCCTAGAAAGAACTCCTCTCTTCTATCTGCAAACTTAATGAGTGTTCTGGGCTGACAGGACTAGCTAGTCTTTTTAGCTGAGCAGCACTCTTCAGCGTGCTTCAGAAATAGCATTTGACCAAACAGACATCCTCCAAATTATTACGTAACCATTTCTTTTTACACCTGCATGAGACTCTTCAAACCAAGAAATGCATAAATGAATGCACACACACCCACACAAAAAATACAAGTGACAGTATGAGGACTGGTTTTGTCAGCTGTAGGTTTTCCTCCAGCTATCGAAATAGTGTCCAGTTATCTGGATTTAGTGCTACTCACTGCAACATAGTGAGTCATAAATCAGAAAGAAAGGCCAAAGTCTTTTCTGTGACAAAAAAAAGAAAGGAAAAGTTCAAGTTATAAAACATTAGTGTTCACCTGTGTAAACTGGTTATAAACACACATCACTTCGAGCCCTAATTCTAATGTACTATAGATTCAACTAAGGTTAACATTTAAAAAATTTATTCAACTCTACTTCAGTGCAAGACAGATGTTTGTTTTTTTTAAACAACTGCACAGGTTAAGCTACCAGTATTTTGTTTTCACAGACAAGATTCCTTTAGGTAAGGGTTTAACACTAAAAAAATAATCAATAACTATCATGAGGAGTCTGATGATGCATTTACATACATGGCTAAAAATTAACATTACAAATGAAACTCTTGCCATGAGATTTCTGTACTTTGCAAATACCTGGCAAAATCTTAAGACAGCATAAAAACAGTTTGACCTCTATGGTGGTCAAGGGGTGGATTTAAACTGTACTTCAAACTGACACTGACACTTTCTGCTTTGAGAGGACCACAGCCAAGATTGCCTCAAAACCACAATAGGGGGAAAAGACGACATTGATCTTACATGAATATATTAATACTCTGACATAGAGAGCACTGGTTTGGATTTTAACTTTGATTATTTCTATTTAGTACAATATGGACCATATCGATAAGAAAGTACCAGTTTTGACCAATTGACAATATTACGTAAGTCATTGTTTCTAAATAGATTTTACGTTCTTTTCTCAACACAGTAAAAACAGTTATCTACAGAGTTAAACCATGATGGAAAATTAAGGAGCTAGGCCAGCTGCAGGCAAAAGATAACTAAAGAAACCTAGTTTAGGAAACAAGCTGTACAATTAATTTGACATTTTCAAGGTTAGTCACAACAAGATGTAATGATTTGATTAATACTTATGAAGCCAAACATTGTTAGAAATATTCCACTGAGAGTGGACCATTGACCTACCAGGAATTGTGATGAACAATCGTCAGCTTTCAATTCATAATGATAGAATTATGCTGTAATCTCTACAGATCCATTGTTGTCCAATGAATCAGTTAATATCATCCAAAAAATAATAAAATAAAAATAGAGGAAGCTGAACTAGTAACAAACGATTTCTTTTTCTATCACACCAAGCTATGTTTTCTACACACAGACCAAACTTGGATTGGCTGGAAAAGCATATTTAGTGAGTAACTTAAACATTTTGTAACCATTTCCACACAGCTTCATCACTATATTCACACTCCATTTGTGTTGAGTCGTGGGCTTATATTCAATCCAGGATCACGCTACAGTCATTGTCAACAATCAACAATTGTCTACAATCACAAGGCATCGTGGCTTGACTAATCCTACATAAAGGTAAATAATGCATGACACGCTGAACTGAACCATAAAATTATAAAACTGTACACAACAGGGTAACTTTTCAAAATGTGTGGAAGACTTTCAATAACATCCATAAATTGTTGATACAGAAATTAGGATTTCTCCAATATGCCACCCCCTTGGGATCCAGGCCAAACTCACCACAAAGTCATACATGTCCATTTGAACACACAGCAGAACAAAGGGATGTAATAACATGACGTCATTAAAAGAGATAATCAAACAACAGTAACTGATGTGGAGTTGATAAAAAAATCTGTATTGTATATGTATATCACAATTATATAAAATAATTGTCACTATTTTTCATTGCAGTATGGTGTTATAACAACTGTGCTTACGATATTGAAAGAAATCCATAAAAACATACTTTTTACCTGTTAATATCTCATCAAGTGAAAAAACCTAAGCAAGGAAATTCCAGGAACAATGACACACTGTAGATAGAGCAAAAAATCCTTCTAAGATCGGTGACCGGTAATATGGAGACCATTAGGAGTATAGGTGATATTAATACCACATTTATCATTAACTGAAGTTATTGGGGCAGTCCAGAAACAAACTTCACAGCATCTGCACTCCATCCATTAACATAAAGTAATTTTTAATATGACAAAAAGTGACAAGAAAATAGGACTGAATTTCCAAAAATAAAACAGGACAATCTTACTTCAGTGAAATTGATTAAACCAATCACTTTCAAAATTCCTGGATCAGGATCTCAGCCATCATACTATTTGTTACCAAGCTGCTGAGATGTGCCCCTCTTTATGGGTGACCTTCAGACCAGTCCATGCTGGCACAAATCAAAAACAAAAGAAATACATGTTTTCAGATCAATTATAATATGTAATGATTGATTTATACAACTAGCTGTCTGCAGTCCAGCTAATTCCTACTTTTCCTTCATTAGTGATACATATTGGCGGAGTATCCACTGTAATATTAGTAATTAGTGTCCTATTCTAAACTAAATGGTATTAGTTCAAAAATTATTTAACGTTAACATGCAATATCTGATATAAATACCATGATCTCAAATTCATATACACCAGAAAGAAAAACATAAAACAGGTTCTTTCTAAATATCTATACTAGTAAAATAATGGCTGTCTTTTGATTTAAGAACAGTGTACTCAGATGTGTGTGAAAGTAATCAGATAATAGACCACTTGACGCAGCATGTGCCAGAATGCAGGTAGACAGTAAGATTACAGTAAAAATCAGATGCTGACAATGACTGCACTACTATCTCATGATCAGCATTCTAAAATGTGTTAGAATGTTTACAAATCACATAAAATGATGAAGTGTTTTTGAAAACATGTGACATGTCCTGGCACTCTGACTGAGGTATTGAGGAGACATGGGCCTACACATTGCTGCTTTTTAAGAAAAACAACAGAGAAATGAAGACGATTAAAATTAAGCAAGTGAAAATCACTAACATAGCACGTTAAGTTAATTCTATGAATGAATAACATCACAAAGCCTTGCCTGGGATTATAATGTTGTGGTGATTGTCCTGTAGTCTCCACCCTGATCGTGATCCCTCAAACCTTTGTAGATGAGCTTGAGGAAGACTAACGGATGTACCAAAACCACATAGACACGGACTAGTGGCTGCTTTTTTTTTTAATTATTAAGAATACGTTAAAAAAAAATCTGGTTCGTGTGGCGTCTTTCAAAGCTTCGATGGCCACAAGGGCAAAGTTGCAGCAATGGCTCAGCAACGCCCTTTCTAGCTAACGTTAGCTTAGCAGGGTGACGTAGAAGATGAAGCTGTCAGGTTGAGCAGACTGGATTTACACCATCATACGGTTTCCAAAACATACTCTGGATATGAGCTGAAGATACCAATTAATTAAGCAACGTGACGTCTTATGACAATAAAATATGCGTTATCATTTACAAAGATAATTAGACTGATAAACGTCACTGGGTTGTAAAGAGATGGTTAACTACAGCACAAAACGCATCAACAGAGATGAAGATTACCACGACAAAATATGAAAAGCCTTGCTGAACTAAGGGCATACATTTAAATTATATGCGTATATATGCAACATCTGAAGATATCCCCACGGCTGAGGAAAACATGGCAGTATACTGACAGCACCTAACATTAGCTTAGCCGGCTAACTTACCACGTTAGCTCAACCCTAATGAACTTCCATAAATAGACGAAGCTAACGCTAGCCAAATGATGTTAGCTAGGTTTCACAACAAGTGTCTAGATCCATCTAAAGCACTGACCAAAAACCACAAAATTGGCTTTGAGATCACGATTACGTACATCGTGGTTAAATAATATCACTGTTGTCCTCTCCTCACGCCCCTTCTCTTAATCGATGCTCTTGTGAATGCCAACTATGCCACTTAGCTTAGCTTTCGGCTTCTCCGCCATTTTGAGACTGGAACGGGAAAGCGCAGACACTGCAGGCAATTCGTCGTCAAAATAACAAGTAATTTGAAGTGTCAAAACAAAAATATGCTGGCACGTACGCCCTTATAACTCACCTTCTGATAGATGGTGATATTCATAGCCCAGTGTCTGATCTAAACATCTGATATAAAACTCTAGTTTTGATCCGACTTTTCACATCAGCCGGCACGGTCAGTCAGATTTTTTCTCCTCTTTGGTACCGCCGCATTCTCCCGGCCCCGGCTAACGGTCGCGATTGGACATCGGACGCGCGCACGTCGAGGTAAACGGTGACGCGCAGCGTGAACTCCGGTTGCTTATGGAATTAAAGGAAAAAACACACCGTGAAATATTAGTTCAATACATGACGTTTAATATCGTGTGCAGTCATCAGTATTTTTCGGTTTGATAAATAACGATTAACACGCTCGTTATTGAGGAGGTCACATCATTAATAATGTAATATTGATGTAATTTAAAGACAGAACTTGTCTCCACTTACAGTTAAAACATGGATAGATACATTGCATAATTATCAACCTTGAAAACCATTTTATTTCGCAAATAGAAATAATATTTACAAAGAAGATTCATTCGCAGCTTGTCATAAACAATCAATCTGAAAAATGACAAGAATATTTGTCTAATTTCCAGCCCACTTAGACTACAGGTATGTTTATTATTAACTGAATGGCTGTTGTCTCTCAGCGACCACCAAGCAATTCAGGACACGTATGGAAAAAGCATTCAATTATGATCGACCTGTATGCATCCAAAAGGTCATACAGACTGACGGACAGATCACCCACGCTGACCTGTTTATAGCACAACTGTGAAACCCAGTGGACACACGGGGAATTGCAGAGCAAAATAATACTCTTACAATCAGACTGAATTACCTCTTCACAACATTGGAGATCTAATCTTTATTCTCAGAGCACACATGAAAAAAAAATGAAAAAAAAATCTGTTGATGGCAACTAAAATGGCTGTAACTAGTTTTGCAGAAACAACACATTTTTTTTTTCAAAATTACACCTCTGCACCTGTTTGTTATTTGGACATAGTCATTTTCCAAACTAGGCTAACCGTTATTCAGTCTGCTAGGTTGTGATTTCCCATTGTCTGTCGACGTCTGACTGAACACTGGTGTTTATTGTAACCATCTCAGTCCAAAGTTCAGTGTTGTTCCCCACTGTTGGCAGATGTGAAATGTTTTTGCTTTAATAACTGTTTTTCTAGCTCTTCCACTCGAACCTTCTCCTTTCCTTTAAACTCCGTCCTCAGATCTGCCACCTCTTTCGCACTAAAGAGACAGACATAAGAGGAGAGTGACAGAAACAGTCGATGTGTGAGGAAGTGTATTTCAGAAAATTTAATCACCTTCAACATTCACTTTTTAACAGAATAAACATCAGAAGAGGTGAACATTGCAACCGCCAAATTGACATATAAAGCAGCTCAACAACTTCAGTAAAAATATTTGTCTATCTCTCAATATTATTCAAAGCTAATGACTTGTCAATATTAATCCTAATGAATATGAAAATCTAAAACAAATCCCAAACATGTTTCTTAAAACAGCTCACCACTGTATATATGTGTTTATCTCTGGGATATATTGACACTATATTCATGCTTTATCCTGAAAACATATTGTTTTGTTGCAATATTTTACATTAGAGCATTTTCATATTACCTGAGAGGAATGAGAATGATGCCACAGGTTAGGTTGAGTTGTTGAAGGATTGTAGCAAGGTTTGGTGATGTAAACTGCGGGGGGAAAAAAATCTCAGATGAGGTCAAATATAACTGTCTGATGGGTATATAAGAGGGTTTTTAATTTATTTAAGTGTACATACCTTTGGAGGTGGGACACAGGCACCGGGTGTGTTAGTGTAGATTTGGTTGATGACTTTCTGAAGGATCACCGCCTGCTGAGTGAGACTCTTCAGATACTCCGAGCTTTCCTTTGTTTTGTCGTGGCTGTCTCCGACCTTCATTTGAACAACAGTGAAGTCTCTTAGTTACAACCATTAGACTAGAGATTAGATTAGAGATTATGCATTGAAAATCACGGCATGTACTGGTACAATATGAAAGCATACTTGTCTCTTATATATTGAAAAAGCCTCTTTCTCATGTTGCAATGCTGATCGAAACTCTCCTTTACTCTCCAGCATAGTGGCAAGAAGATGATGACTGCACAGAAAACAGACAAGGCAGTGAGAAGGAGGTTTATCTAAAGATCATACACACAGAACATACACACAATTTAGTATACCTATTTATATTTAATCTAAAGATTTCTACTCATTCTGTTGCATTGTGTTAAGGATTATTATTGTCATGCTGAGGGTTTAATATTTTAGTGCTGAAAATATTTATCTCAGTTATATAAGTTCTGTGGAATCAAACATATTCATATACATGTTATTCCTCTGTAATATAGAGCAACTACGTGTTCATTTCAGCTGTCAGTCTGATGTTCTACTGGTTTTAAATAAGTCATGTCTCTCAGTGGATTATAGTGTTTTACACACCAACGTGTTACTGTGTGTGTCTGTTCTCAGATCATATATTTAGATATGGGATTTATATGCTTTTTTCACTCAAATCACCCATAATATAACAGTTTTTTTCTTTTTTTTAATAGTGTTTTTAAATCTGCACTGAAAATAAAAATATGCTTATTATATTTCAGCTTTTGTTTGCTCCTATGTGTCCAGTGTTAAAAAGAAATCACCCATAATATAACAGTTTTTTTCTTTTTTTTATAGTGTTTTTAAATCTGCACTGAAAATAAAAATGTGCTTATTATATTTCAGCTTTTGTTTGCTCCTATGTGTCCAGTGTTAAAAAGAAATCACCTCAGTTATATAGCAATGCTTGCTCACATTGCTGATATATCTATATCTATATCTATATCTACTCTTTTACCTGTGAGCATGTTTTAGCGACATGGCACCATGGTATTTTGAGGTTAAAATTAAGGCATTTTGTAGAAACTTCTGGGAAAGCTCATACTCCATCACTCCATGAAGCACCAGGCCCAACATACTCTAATAGGGGAGATGGACACATCATCACACAGGAGGGAGAGCAGCACAAACAAAACTGTGTAACCTAGTGAAGAAATAGATCAAAAACTCTTTAATTCAAACATTCTTTTATACTCTCTATTCTCATTTTCAGCTGTAATTCTATAAAAGGTAGGAAGTGGATAGTCGAAGGCAAAAAGGCCCTGATGCTGTCCTTAAATTACCTGTTGATAGTAGAGAAAGGTAACTGGACTAAAGAACAACGCTGCAGCTGAGGTGTCACTTACATCCAGAAGTGCGACCTGTGGATGGTCTTCTCCACACACAAGCAGAGTCAGGTACCGAGCGCGATACAGCAGCTGAAGGGAGGTGGAGTGACGGCCTCCAGCAAAACAGTACAGGGCAAGGTGAGTCTGAATCACACACAGAATAATCCGTCACTACCGGGACAGACAGCAGGAATATTAAAGTATACAGCTCATAATAAAATAAGAATATGTTGGACTGATATCTGCTGGTGTATCCAAGAAAAGGTAAAAACTCACATAGTCTTGAATGGTCTGGGGGTGGTCTATACCTTGCACTCTTTCACTACTCATGACAGTCTTTTCCTGGTGGCTAAGAGCCTGCGAAACATGGAGACCAGAGGAAGGCTCTAATTTAGGAAAGATCGCAAATGAACTGCATGGTATTTTAAACTTTGCTTTTCATTTATCACTTACGTCTGCGTAGTCACCCAAGATGTAACTGAGTCGTCCCAGGAGACGCAGACAAGTGCTCACGTCTTCATGTAGGACACCGCAAATACTGCTGAACAGAGTCATGGCCTGGCTAATCAGCTCATAGCCATCTTTGAGAAGGCCTATAAGCAAACATAAAACACCAACAATGAGTGTAAATAGAACAAATTCTGCTCACATCACCTCATTCTGTTTGGATTAATCTTACTTCATTTTTAAAATTTTTTTAATTTAATCATTATTTAACCAAGAAGCCACTTGAGCAAAACATCTCTTTGAGACCTGGCCAAGAGGGCACACCAGTCCATTTAAAACTCATAAAATAAAAAAGTGAGATGTACACAAAATAACACAGATAGAAAAACAACAGGTAGAGTTGGAAAGGTACATGAGACAAAATGAATCAAAAGGAGATAAAATCCATAAGATGAAACATATTCTTAAAGCTATTCCAACACTAGGAGTAAAATAAGAGAATGGCGTTCTTTCAAGTCCTGTATAAATCCAAGATACTTTATATAGCAGCCAAGTTGAGGAATGAAAGTTATAACAGCTATTGACAGATGATGGAAAACTGTAGAAATAAGAAGTGAGTTTACCGCTTCATAAATAGAAAGTATACAGATGATATTGACTCCTGTCTTACTCCTGCATTAATGAGTATATGTTGCATTTACTGCTGATGTTTAAAGTTCAGCTACTTTATATACTGTTGGCGGCTCAATGTACAGTAATGTATCATATTCTATAAGATCAGCATATGTTTGTATTCTCTGACCTATTACAACAATGTATCTCTGACAGGTCAATCTTTTCATGAGCTCAGAAAAACAGTCACAATGTACTGTGTTTTCCAGCCATTCCAAAAGGATTTTATTCATCTGAAGAAGCAGAAGTCAGGAATCTGAACAGTACCGATACGCTGCTTCAAGGCGTTTAAATGACCTTTGGAGACAAGGTGTAGTGTGTGTTTTCTATTCCGGTAGCAACAATTTGATATTAATAAGATGAAGCCACAGATGGCTGCTTTGGTACTGTGTGTGTTGTCTGCACATATGTTAAGTGCACATATAGTTTCTTATTTTAGTTTTTTAATTTTTAACAATTTTTTATATTATATCTTGTATTTATAATTTACTAGAGAGACAACATCTACCGGCAAAGAATTCCTTGTATGTGTTTACATACTAAAGATAATTCTGATTCTGATTATTAAAGGGTAAAGGGTTGGATTCAATTAAGCAAGCAGTTTAGATCCCTCTTTGGATAATTACTGCAGTGATTAATATATTTCAGCTGCAACAAGTTCTTTAACCCTTTCTGAAGGTGGCATAAAATGGACAATGCCCTGATTCATTAGGCTCAAATTCTTAAAGAGTGGTTTAGGGAGCATGAGACATTATTTTCACACACAGATTGTCTACCACAGAGTCCAGACGTGAACCTCATTGAGAATCTGTTGAGAATCAGATGTACACAGCGGTCATCAATAGAAGATCTTGGTGAAAAATGAATGCAACTATGGATGCAAAATAAACAATGTCATGGCGAATGTGTCCTGTAATCAAAGCCAAAGGTGGTCTGAATACATAGTGTGGGACTATTTTTTGGGGCGGAATATTAGTGTGTATATCAGTGTATTTGTCACTCACCCTGCTGTACTGCCTCCTGTGCTTGATGAACAAGCTGTGAGGCATCTGCTGCTGTTGGTTTGAGATGTTTCACCACAGGAAACATGTTGACAATGTCCTCCTCAGCAAACAGAGGCCTGTGTCGAGACTCAAACGCATACTCCCTCAATTGCACCTAAACACAGAGAGAAAGAGAAGGGGACACAAGGTATTACACCGTTTAAGTGTCTGAGTGAAGAGGAGGGTTTGTGTATAAAGCTGCATCTACAGAAGATGGAGGTGAAGAAAACTGTTTAGGTCTAAGGGGTCTATTCTTTTATTTAATACATGAATGTTTTATGAAGACAGGTATGATGGAAGTCTGACCTGGATGCCTGTCTTGATGGATATCTCTCTCAACAGGGAAATCCTCTGCAGGCTGTGAGTTTCTATGACTTCATCTATGTTCCCACTGAACACAGAGAGAAGAATGTTAATACTGTAAACCTATTCATATTTTATCCAGTTTTATTTTTTATTCTTCTAAACTTAATTCTTATATTACTTTGTTAAGTAAAATTTTTTTATTATATTTTCTTATTTTTAAGTTTAGTAATTTTATATTCATTTTATTCTTATTTCTGTAGCACTGTTGATAATAAATATCGTTGCACTGACTGGAGTTGAACTCCTAATTTCATTGTACACACAATGACAATAAAGGTTATTGTATTGTATTGTATTGTATTCTACTCTATTCTATTCTATTCTATTTCTATTTCTATTTCTATTTCTATTTCTATTCTGCAACAGACACACACATGCCAATCACCCACACCTTTGTATGGTATACTGGTAATAATCTTCTGCCTCAGTCCTGATCCGGCTCCACAGCTCACTGGAGGTCAGTTTAGCCCAAGCAGTCTCTGTCAACAAGGCGACTCGACTCCCGTGACTCCGTCGACGTCGGCTCCTGCGCCGGGTGAGAAGCTCATCAGAGCAGGACTCGAGGAAACCAGAGGTGGAGGAACTCAGGAGGCAGTTCAGGAAGTGACTGACGGCAGCAGAGAAAGCTGCAGGTTCCACATCCTGACAGAATACAGGAAAGATGTTACACCATCTGAAGACAAAGGCTGGTGTGTTACATCTGAATATTCAGCATCAGTGTTGTTGGAGCATTCTGTAATTCACCTGTAAGTAGTTCCTGAAGATGTGTTTTGCACTTCTAATGATGACTTCACTGATTGAAATTCTCTGTGAAGGAACATTTGATCTTTTAATAAAGACACTGATTATACACTTTATCAGTTCTGATTTCAAATAAGTGCAAAAAAATGTTTGATTGAGGCATTAATTTAACATCCTAGGACAAGATCAAATGTGTTTTTGCAACAAAGAGCTAGCAGAATAAGCCTGTAGTTTATACAAAACTGAATCACTTCAATGAAATGGGATGGTGTGCCAAAAATTAATCAAAATAGTGTGGGGAAAAAACCCTTGTTTATTAACTGTTGCTAATAAAACTAATGTTAAATAAGGTATGTAGCATATCATGAAGTATTATTTATATGTTTTTGGTATGTCTAATATCTTTACTTATATTTGAAAACTAGACTTTATTAAAATAATTTTAGAGTGAGTTATATAAGAAATTACCTCTTTTGCAACTATTCTTATGACTGCATTACTTGATCTACTGTGATGTTATTGAAGCCACACCAATCCTTTTTTGTGTTTATTATTTTAAGTATCTTTAAAGCTCATAATAGCTAATCAATTTTTGGCAGATGATCACTTTTGACTTCAAGGGGGCACCTACTAGTGACATTTGCAGCAATGACGTGGATTTTTACTGAACTCATTCTGCCACTACAGTGTCACAGAGGAACCTGCATTTACATGGACTGTCCTGTTTGCTCTGCTATTAAAAAAAAAAAAATATTTACCATCATCTCAATATACTACACACAAAACATATTTGGGCCTGATATCTAAAATGTATGGTTTTGGATTACCTACATTTAACATTAGAAATCTAAACTAATTCAATACCTGCTTTATGTATTTTGCAGACTAATGTTTAACAAAGTATTATTATAAGCTTGTTAATGTGAAAACTGTGTTATCTAAATGAATAGACAATTTATATGCAAATAATATACAGAAATTCTTTATTTTTACTCACTTCACTGCCTTTACGTTCAAGGATAAGATAAGATAAGATAAGATAAGATAAGATAAGATAAGATAAGATAAGATAAGATAAAATAAGATATATTTTAATGATCTCCCAAGGGTTGTTTTCTACACTAGCAAATTTCATCCTGATTTTACCTAAATCGTGCTTTAATAAATCGTGGAAGACAGTATAAAAGTAACATAGACAGAGGAATCTATGGTGACTCACATTTTTTTTAATGTGACTGATCATGTTTAGAGTAAATTACCTGCACATGACTGAGCCTTCCCCTCTCCTCCACTGTGTCCAGCTGCTTCAGCAGTGTTCCCAGGTAACGTACGTTCACACCCCGCTGATGCAGCACCGAGGTCAGGGTCATCCCATCCATCGGCACCGCTGTGTAGTCCACACAGTCCTTTAGCTACCACAGAACACAGAATAAAAAAATACCATAGCAAGCTTTAACAATGTAATTAAACATTAGACATAAGAGGGTACTGGTCGAACATCTCACCACTGCTGGAATCTGGTCAGACAACAGAAAAGCTGCCGCATCCCATAATAACTGTTTCTGCCTCTGAACCTCCTCAGCACATTTAGAGGGGAAGCGAACGCCTAAGGTAAAAACACATTTAATCTTAATCTGATTTTCTTAATGTTATTGACTGTGTGTTTGTATGAGTGCAGTTGATACCTGGGGAGCAAACATCTGGATTGAAGCGGATGTCAAAGCAGGAATCACTCACTGATCCAACAGCCTTACATGCTTCCATGATCACACTTTTCTTCTGCAAATCTGCAAATAATAATAAAGCATAAAGTTGGATATAGAGTTGAATTTTCAGTGGTTTCTTGTTGATTGGATTCCAACTAAACATAGAAAAACACACAAATCTACTTTTTAGCTTTAACAGTATTTTTTTTATTTAGCAGCTGTGTATTTTTTTCCTTTTTATTGTGTTTTATTTGGGACATTCTGTCTTATTTAGACACAAATAGTAATAGAGGACACTGATAAGAGAGATAGAGATTGCAAACGAGGTGTAAAAAAGTTTAAAGTTATCATTTTACTTTTCTTAGCTCCTTTTATGCATTTATATGATCACCAGCTGTGGTTTTATCTCCAGGTCTATCCTCACCAGCTTCACTCAGCCCTGTGTTTTCATCTTCAGACCTCTCTGCTGAATCTGCTGCCATCTGCTGCCCGTCAGGACATCCTTCCAGCTCTCTGAGCCCCTTGGACACCATGCTGACATAGAGTTCATACCTGCAACAGAACACAGAGGGTAAAGGTGAAAATAATCTCAGTTTTTGTCGACAGCTGTGTATCTGTATCAGCAGATTAACCACCTGTGTTGGATAAAGGCGTCTATCAGCTCTGGTCTCAGACTGGCGAGTCTGTGACCACTTCGCCGTGGGTAACCAAACTGATGACAAACTGTTGGAACCTCCTCTTCCCCCTCTTTTGTCACTGATATCTGCATGTTAAGATCTGGAGGTGAGGTCCGCAGAAGGTCCAAGATGTAGGGTCGTCCATCATTTCCCAAGATGCCTTTGGTTTCTATGCCAGAGCATAAATCCACCGGGCTGTTGTTGTGATCGAGCACCTGGTGACGCTGGATTTTCAGTGGTTGACAGGTTTTATTCAAAAGCTCCAGAAATCTGTAAGTAAACACAGTCCTGTTTGATATTTTACTCATAAAGAACACTGGAATGTATTGTTCTGTTTGAGTGTGTGTGTTACCTGGGGTGTGTATAAACTGTTTCTCCGTAGTCATTAGAGCCATAGACGACGCTCTGTTCCTGATTTTTCTCCAGTAGTCCAGGAACTATTGTTTGGGCAATGACTCGGATGCCACGGTAGTCTATCACTGCAGTCCCAAGTGTGTGAAGCCCTTTGATGTCAACAGATGCATATGCCTGTAGCAGAAAACACACTTTCACAGTTTTCTGCCATAATTGCACTATCCTGTATACTTTTTATTGAATAATTATTTTATATCAAGTGGCTAGATTAAACTTCAACTATATCTTCTTCATGAAAAACCTCTCCTGACCTTTAATATACACTAAACTCTTTAATATTCAATAACAAGCGGTTCATTATGCATGCAGGTGTTTTCTGTTGGGATCCCTACCTGCACTCCTCTCAGGTCACAGATGGCGGCAGAATGAGCTGCAGCGTTTCCCCCCAGAGGACTGTAGTGCTCAGAGATGTCAAACCCCAGGCTGAAGAAGATGTTGTTCCAGATGAACATCTGCAGGTGAGGTGCCTCCCCCGGGTTTAACGGCACAACATTACCGTCAACGACTGCCACAGCACCTCGAGTCGCAGCACAAGTGAAGTCACTGTTGGTCTGAGAGAGAATTGAACAGCATGGTGGGTGTATCCAGAGTTTGTAGATAAAGAGCAACATGAGCTTATATCAGAGCAGTGCAGAACAAATAGAGGAGACTGAGGATGTTTCGCGCATGTACACCCCACCATTTACATACTTGTACTTTTACTCAAACATTGTACTCTTAACAGTACAAATGTGAGGTATTTGTACTTGACAATATAGCTTTTTTTTTCATTTTTCATCCATTTCCTGTCCAGTGTGAACCTCAATTCATGTCCAAATGGGTCAAAAATTTTCATCTGTGGTAAAATGAGTGATGAGGTGTTCCTTTATGAGTTGAGGAAATTTTCTGTCTTAAGCATGACACCAAAAGCAGGTTTGTTTTCTTCTGAGCTGATGAGATACATGGTTCTCACAGGACAGCAACACTAAAAACTACATAATATTTATATTATAGATATCTATATGACATATAACACTGCTGTAGAATAAGCAACAGAGCAGTATATGATTTATTTAGTATGCGTTTAACTCAAAACATCAGTGAAGTGCAACATACATATTAATGCAGCAGGAAAGCGAAATACACCATACACTGTATATAATGGTAAGACTCAGAGAGTAAGCATTATATTATATATAAGGATTCTTTAAGTACATGTTGCTGATAATACTTACATACAGTTTGATATTAGTACTTTTGATTTGGGGATTTGTAAACTTCTTCACCCACTAGTATTTTACCTTCACAAATCTGCCTCTCCAACCTTTAATCACCCATGGAGAGCATTACAGGACAGTTCTTAGGGACTCACCTTGAATATACTCCTCTCTCTATGCAGACGCTCCTGTAACGAGTCCTTTGGAAGTTCTCTGCTTCCCTGCAGCTCCTCATTCCAGTCACGACTCTGTGTAAAAAAAACAAAACAAAACCCAAAACAAATCCTAATAAAAGTCACTGATGACCTCCATCATCATCAGCGAGTCTCAAAAGTACAATGAAACAGCTGGATTCATGCATGTGACATATCTTCTCTTCATTATTACATTATTGCATGTTTAAGACAAGACAGAGTTCACCATTTAAAGGATGACATTTGTGTCCCCTGAGATCACAAACTGAAATGTGTAATATTCCAGTGAATGAAGACAATATGAAGACAAATAGTATTGCGAAAAGTAGTTAAAGTATGGTGAGCACAGAGCAGGTTGAAGAAATTCTTCTAAACTACACTGATCGAAGCAATGTAAACTGAAAGGCAATGATGAGGTTGTGACCAGATGTGACTCTGAGCCTTCCCGTGTTGTAGATATTTTTTGCTGATTTTGTGCCCTCTACCTGTCCAGCTGTGTGCTCGTCTTGGCCCATGCGGCTGGTGTGCGTCTCCTCCGCTCTAACTCCATCCAGGATGTGGTCTCCTTGGGGAGCGGTCCAGGTAAACAACTGGAAAGATGTAGCTATTCTCTCATAAGGGTGTTGCTGAACCCTGGTTGACAGCAACCAACAGCAACATTTCACTGTATCTCTCAACAAACGATGAACACATATACACTTTACAACAAATTCACATGTCACTGTTTTTGAACCTGATTATTTTCCTACCTTTTTTTCTGCAACATGCTGTAGTTTTTCCTGAAGGCAGGGCTGAGCTGACTGAGCAGCTCCACCAGAGAGTGGCAAAGGGTTCTAGGTACTGCAGGTTTTGGGTTGAAATTGAAGGCAGTTGATCTAAAAGGAGACAGAGCACAGCGGAATATCAGCTCTATTTAATATTTAGAGGGGGAACAAAATGAGAAAAAACTAAATCAATCCTCTTGGCTTAGGGAGATTGAACATGTTATTTACTGATTGATGTAAAAACCACGTGTTGAGGATGTGATGTTGAGCTCTTTGTCCTCCATGGTCAGAACATTGAGGTACATTAGGTCTCCGTGCATCTTCCTGTTTCCTGGAGGAGGGTTCCAGCTGCTCATGGTCAGAACCCGGAGGCACTGTAAGGGCTATTGACAGCAAGAAATACTCTAAAAACCTCCACTTTAACCCTTTTAACTGCAATTATAACAGGCCGCCAAGGTGTCTTCATGTTTTCTTTGCAATAAATGTGTCAGAAAATGTCTTTTGTGCCATTGTATTCAGGAAAAACTTAACTTTCAATAAATGGCCATTAATTATCAATATTATGAATAATAAATCCTTAAAACAGTGTGTTTTACTAAAAAAAGAAAAACAGACTGGAAGTTTTTAGCATATTTATTATCAGAAACAACTGTAAATGATCTTAATTAAACTTTTTGAGATTGCAAACATGAACTTTGAACTGTTTTACATCTGCTCAAAAATGTTCAATGTCTTCAACATTCAGTATCCATATTATGGCATCATATGTGTTGTTGTTTCCAGGCGTTTTTTAGCCTGCGTGGAAGTCTCTGAATCAGTTCCTTTCTACTTGTAATAGAGTCCTACATTGCTGCTGTAAAGCAGGGGTGTCAAACTCAGGTCCTCGAGGGCCGGTGTCCTGCATGTTTTAGATGTTTCCCTCTTCCAGCACACCTGGT
>JAPQRQ010000007.1:21375283-21387646 GCA_037367365.1 Apogon talboti
ATATGTATGTGTGTCTGATATATACATACCACATTTTAATGATTAATTTAAACCATTTAAATAAAATGAATTGTTGAGAGGGATTTAATTTGTATTACTCTTTAATACATTCATTATAAACTGACAGTCAGTGTAAATACCAACTGAATAAGCACCTCGAGTTGGAAACAGAGGGCCATAGCTGGAGGTGTTTGTCACTGTTTTCTTGTGTTTCCTGTGAAATGGTTGACCAGGCTCTGTCTCTCCTGGATGCTGCCCTGTTTCTCGTTCATGCTGGGTAGAGGAAAAGGATCGCTGTGCACATATCTCTCGTAGTAAGGACAGACTTTTAGGTGAGCAGATATAGGAGGGATGTCTGCCATGTGCCATGAATCCACTGTAGAGAACAGATGACTGAACTCCCACACCTGTAGGATGAGATACACATGAATGGCACATACACTAACTGGATCCTCAGACTTATCTGAGGTGTGTATTGGAATCGTTTATTATGTTTGAATCAATTGTTATGTATATCTCACTGGTTTGGCCCTCCACTTGGTTCCTCCTCGTGATTCAGACTTCTTCTCCCACCGCAGGACAACCATCCCTCTGTCTTCTAACAGAGAGGAACACACCTGCCTCATGAGGCGGGACACCAGAGCCAGCTGTGACAGAGACAGACTGTCTAGGAAACTGGCCATGTGGCAGAGCACCTCGTAAGGCAACGAGCTCAGAGCGTCCTCGCCTCCTGCCGGTCTGCGTCCTTTCTGCTTTTGGATTGTGGACATGTCCCCTGCGTTCTCAGATGGATGGGAGTTGTCACCAAGAGAAGGAACTAGTGTTGGGCGCAAGTTGAAACTCTTCAACTCCTGTCTAAAGAGGAAAAGCTCAGTGAGTCACATAGAGTGGCATTGTGTCATTCTAAATTACAATAAAATGAACTTGAAGTTATTATATAAATCATTTTATTGTCCCTGTAGGGAAATTTGGTTTCTGCATTTTACCCATCCTAATAGCAATTAGCATTAGCTCATATATAGCACACATTAGTGGTAGTGAGCTGCCAGTGAAAATGCTTGGGGACCAGCTTGAGATCTCATCAATACCAGGATCAGATGAATCCATAAATCCATAATACTGTTTGATCACCAGTCACATCCCTTTTACACATGTTTGTATTTAACATTAGTTGTCACTATTTCATTAGAAGTGCCATGAATGAATTTACATCACAAGATCGTACATGTGAATAAGATCGTACATGTGAATACAACTTTAACGAATTCCCTATTCTATAAATATAATTTCTTCCAGAGCCACATCTGAAAGATTTTCAGCAATTGTGGACAACTTTCATGACCCCCTGGTACTTCAAAGCATCGCCTACTGCAATATGTTTTATGGGTGTTTTCATTGAGAGACACCCTAATGTTGAAAACTTGCAAATTATGTGTTTTAAAAGACATTCCGACAAAGACAATTAATAGAAGGGAAAACATGTGATTAGTGTCTTGTTTCTGACTGTTGTATTTTTACACTACTTTGAACACTGTTTTTTTTTGCATTAGTTTCTTTTTGCCCCATTGTTTTTCAAAGATATTTTACAATTTTCTCATACTGTAACAGCAATAGAAAACCCATAAATAAATCTTTCCTGCCAACATATATCTTGTGAGACCCAAGCCCAATATGTTCCACAAACCCCCACTGAAAAAACATCAATGATCTTCATTCTTTTTCACTTTATACTGTCATCTTTTGACTTTAAAATGATGACAAGAGAAAATGCAGAAGAGTTGTTCTCACTTGTAGCTGACAGTGGCTTTATGAGTCGAGGGATGAAACCTCCTCTGACTGTAGGTGCATCCCAGATACGACAGAGGACACCTCTGCTCGAACCAGCCGCTCAGACATGTCTGGATGTCACTGTGAACGTTCCTAAAAGACATGGAGCAAAGTTTAACCACTGGCAACCGACACTTTCATCCACAGATTTTGAGCTTGTTATATCACACTTTTACTTTAATATACCTACTAATATACCAATGTAATATACCAATTTAAAGGCAAAAATATTTATGTAATATCTGTTGGAATTATGCTGTGATCAAAATCATAATTAGTTGCAAGTCTAATAAAGTTATTAAATTACTGATCTTTGCTGAAAAAGTCACATTTCTTCAGTTTTCTCTGGTTTGATATTATAACCTAAATTAAGTAAAGGAAATTAAATATAGGGAAATATATGATTTACAGTAGAAAATACACAATACAGAGGGTAATATTATAATAAATGGTGACAAATCACTTAATTAAGTGTTAAATAGAAAAATTCTGCCACAAAAAGTAGCTCTGGGTCTTTATGGGTTAAAGGCACACATGAAAAGTGGACAGATGTCAGCAGTCTCATTCACAATCAAAGATATCGTATTATTTCAAGACACCTGAAGTGTGTGGCGAGCTCCCTGCGGTGGAAAGTGTGACCACAGATGAATGAGAAGGCACAGCCGGCTCTGGTGTGTCTGCTGTTCACGCTCTCCGCCTGCAGCTGCAGACGAAGCTTCAGCGGTTTGTCCACCGTCACGTCTGCCAACGTCGTCTTCGCTTTGAACGGTGCAGAGCGGAACGAGTGTGTTTGTGTTCCCACATCAATGTAGAGGCCATCGGCAGCTTTGGACTCACTGATCTGCAGAGAGAACAAAGATCGCAAAACACTGACTAATGCAAGATCCAATAGCAGAAAAAATATTCAGAAGCTATACTTTTAATTATGAAGCGATGTACAAATATTCCATGAGTATGAAACATCCCTCCAGTACTAACTAGAAACAACTTGTTAAATACTGAAGTTTGTGCTTTGGTAATGGGGCCCCCGTATCATGAATGAATGTATTTGTTATTCAGTCTGTGGATACATAGTGTTGATTTGGTGTTGGTTTTTACTATGCACAAGTTTGTTGCTGTACAGAACTTCCACCTGCTGTTGAGTGTTTGGAATATCAGTACTACATATATAACTCCTTTAATGATGTGTGGACTTTCAAAACTTCCTCTGAAAAGTAATGAAAGCTCTCAGAAAAATGTAGTGGTGAATAAAGGACAATATTTGCCACTGAGATGTAACAGAGTATAACGTAAAATAAAATATACTGAATGGAACAACCTCTCAACTGTGGCCATGTATACTTTTTACCAAAGTAAAAGCATTCATTATTTAAATAATATGGTACCTGAGAAAAAGTATTTGATTATTGGAAAAGTCATGCATGCTACATTTTTTATGTCAACGTTTGGTAACATTTAACATTACAACTTCATGATAACATTGTATCAGTGGGGTAATTGCTTGGTATTAAATAGGTAATGATACAGTAATACCATGTAATTACCAAAGTAATAACTAAATAAAATTCCATGTTATACCACTGAAATGCATATTTCCTTCACAGTAAATGTTACATGGTTATGAATGATTAGTAATTATTACTGATAATTACATTGTATTACAACAGTAATAACTATGTATAACTATTACCCACTTATACATATTATTGCCACGTAAAGGTAAATGTTATGTGATAGAAAATATTGTTCTCCACATTTTGGACACACTTTTCTTTTCTTTACTATTCATTTTCTCATCATCAGCATCATGGTTTCTGTACATATATATTTGTTTGACCTTATTTTATGCTGGACTGACCTTATGACCCATGACCTCATTCTCTGCGTAGCCCAGTAACGTGGCTGCAGCTTCGTCACTGTACCAGTCCTGTTCGTTGGCTCCCAGGTCTGAGGTGTCCACTCCACAAGGCTGACTCTGAACCCTCGCAGCTGTGTCGTACAGATGAACCCGCCGTCTGTAGTGATAACTGTCAGGGACCTGAAACAGCGGGACAGCAGGTTCAAGAGTGAAAGTGATGTTGTTTCTGCATGTTTTACACAGCGGGCTTCATGTATCATATTTATGTCAAAGAAGTGTTTTTTTGTTTTGTTTTTTTTTTTACAAAGAAATTGGAGAGAACAGTGAAACAATCATCACATTGTCCATAGCATGAACACATTATAACTGTTTTTGTCAGTAGAGAATAAGCTAAACTAATATTATCAGTGAAATTAAATGACAATTAAATGAAACATAAAAACAAGTAATAATGTGAGTTTGACCTTCTGTCAGAGTTTGTATTTTGTGTTTAATATTGTGACTTTTGTCTTTTATTATATAATTAATATAATTCATTAATGCTAAATACATAAACATTAAATAAATCATTAAAACATGCAAAATTTAGGCATGCACTGGCACAAGTGGATAATTAGGATGTATTGAAACAGAATGATCCCACAGTTAAAATCATGCCTTTTAATCCTACAGTCTTCACCTTGAATGAGCGCAGAGTCTGGACTGGAATGGGCTCCAGACTCCCATAAACAAAATCTTTCTCCCTTGGCGTACAAGCTTCGATTTGGCCGAAGGCAACAAGCATGCGCCCATGATGCACCACATACATGCTGTACTCCTGTGGGGTGAGCTCCTTCCCCAGTCGCTCCATTACCCCCTCCTGCCAGGGGGCATGTCCTGTCTTACTAGTATCTGGTTCAGGACAACTTGGCGCTGCATCTGCACCCTTTTCTGCATGTTTGTGGTCTTTTTTTGACTCTTTTGAATCTTTTCCGGTCTTGGCCTTCTCCTTCTCCTTCTGTTTTTCATTTTCTTTTGGGTCGTTCTGGGTTGTCTCAGCGACAGCACAGGCACCTCTCTCCATCCCAAACATCATCTCACATATGTTGTACTTCTCTAGGTTGATGCCTTGCTTCAGTCTGTTCAGTGCAACCTCTTGAAAACTACTTGTGTCATGTGCTCCTGCAGACGTGGGCAAATCTATCAAAAGCAACACAAGGGGAAAAACAATATTAAAAGACCAATATTTCAGTTAATACAATCAAAGGAAATGGAAAAAATGGAGAAATTATGGATTTCATTGCAAGTATACACTGAAAACATTGCATTCATTAGTGTTCAGAAACCACAACAGATTCAGTCTTTTAAACATGAGCTCTTTTGCAGTTAAAGAACTCACAACTCCTGATCCCTGCTCATCATTATTGACCAAAACTGGGACAAAATATCCATATGGTAATATATAGGATCATACATACAGTCTCTGATATATTGTTTTATACTGGTGCTAAATATTTAAACATCTATTAAAACATGCTGGGCCCCTAATGCTTTCTCTTCCAGAATCATTACTACTTGAATGATATGAAACACAGCCATGGAATGTGTTAAAGTGTATGTGTTAAAGAAGCACTTGTTTGCACATCTTATTTGTCAAATTATGTGAAAGGAATTTCCCACTGCAATACAGATGATTATTAAAATATTAAAATACATTCACTTTTCAGGTTATTTCTAGTGGAAGGTTAATAAATCTATTGTATAACTGTACATAAATCAGTATATATGTGTAATATACATCACAAATCATAAACATTGAAAATATCAGCTAAACAACACTTTAGTCACTTGTTTTCCGTTTCATATCATTAAAGATTTAAGACATTCAATCTTTGAGGCAGAAAAATAAATAAATAAATGCATAAATAAAAATTGTAGACCAGTGATCTCAGACTAGAATTAATCCCAGACTTAATTTTCCTTTAGCTGAGTGCAGAACAGAGACGCAACTGAGATTCACCTTTATCTTTATCTGTGACACCATTAACAAACGCTCCCACTGCCTCCGCTGCCTCCTCCTCCTCCTCATCTGTTTCTTTCTCCTCCTCTTCTTCCTCTCCAACCTCCATCAGCTGTGGATAAAGTGGCTTCATTTTCAGTCGTGCATAGAGATCTGACTGATCGACCAGGGCCATGCCAACATCCAGGGCCTCCTCCTGCTCCTCATTCTCCTTCAACACATTCTCCTGCAGAGCTATGAAGGAGTGTGGGCTCGTTTCATCAGTCGGCCAGCGGAGCCAGTCCATGGAGCAGCACACCACGCTGGCCGGACACACCTGGAGGTGATGACCCCTGGAGGAGCGGGTCATCTGGAGCGGGCAGCCGTACTCAGCGTTCAGGCAGGGCACCCTCACGTTGGGGCAGAGCAGCAGGTGGTCCTCCTCTTTACACAGGTGGAACACAGCTCCACAGAGAAGGCGGCAGGAGGTGAGCGCACAGGACATGGACACCTCCACCCGAGCCCTGCAGCGGCGGCTGTAACACGAATCACAGTGGGCATGATGTCCACGTCTGGAGGCTCGAGAACGGTGACTCTGATTGATGAAGGCAGTGGAAGAGAGATAGTGTTTCAAAACTGAGAATAAGAACAGGTTGAAGATCATATTTAAAGACTTTATTTTTCTGACTCACCATATTTGTAAAAGTTTCTGTAGGGAATCTTTTTTTATCCTGTAAGAAAAGAAAATAGAGGCAGATTTTGATGTCTATCCACATAGGTTCCTTTGAGAGAAGGATCATCAGTGGTAACATGTATAGTTTTACCAGATCACCCAAGATATGCCTTTACTAAAGTAGGACAATTATTATACTTACAAACATACATACATACACACATAAATACATACAGTATACATACATACAGTATACATACATACATACACATACAGACACACATACATACATGCATATAAACAACACATGATAGTGTAAAAAGTACAATTGTGACCAGATGACCCTTAAGACACTCTGACAATATAATGCAGAACTTTCACTGGGATCAAACACTTGTGTCCCATACAGAACTGATATTCACATTAAACTGTAACAGTAGTGTTTACTTAGTTCACCTGAAGCTCTGCAACAGATTAAAATCGATGGACCTGAGAGCACCAAAACACCTGTTCACACTGCCATTACCCACATATGAACATAAAATGAGATGATTAGAAACCATGAAATTAAGTCCAATATAAATAAAAGTCTTACCAACGTGCCAATGCAGAAGGGTTCTTTCCTCTCTTTGAGTCCCTGAGCTTGTTGAACAGGCAGGTTAAAATTAGCTGAGCAGCTTCAAGCAGGTTCAGAAGGAGAAATAACTCCCCCTCAGTCTTGTGCTCTACAGCTGAGGATCCAAATGCACCAGACATTCAAACAAATCACTGAAACTTACACATGTTCATGCCGGGGCTGAAAAGAAAGTCTAAATGCAGCAAAAACTGCTCAGAATCAATATTAAACCATGTGGTACAGTTATCAAACTGAGAACAAACCTCCACTAGAGGACACTGTTTGGGTTTTTAAAGATGTCTCAGTGTCTTTTTACTCTGTGTGGGTTCAAATGTACTGATTATCAGCAGCTTCACCACCCAGGACTCTCAGGAACGAAGGTGATAGACATTTTCTGATGTGAGTTGTTGAGAGGCCCGGTAACCCAAACCATGTTTCTGACCACCTGTGTAACATTTCATGGTCAGTACCCAGTTCTATTTATAACCCACACACATAACACTGACATGCACTTGGTCGGTAAAACACAAGTCGGAGTGCGTCCTTTTCAGCTCATAAAGTGGTGGGGTCGAAGTCTGTGTTTCACTGTTACTCTGCTGCTGCTGCTGTTGTGTGTGTTTACATGCCCTTCTTTCTGGATAGATCTAGATGTGCTAATTTTAATCCAGTCGATGGTACTTGTGACATTCATAGTTTCCTCTCTGTTTGCAGGACAGACAAAACTGCTCCCAGAAGATCCCAAACATGGTATGGTTTTATTAGTTCATTCATCTCTTGGGTAACCTCTTAATCTAGAAGCTTCTTCTTCTTCTGCGCACATGTTGGTGTATGATATTCATTCCTTCTGCATTCTGCATGTCTTGTGCGTCATATATCCACATACTTGCTGAAATCAGCCCATGGTGTAGTTTGTGATGTGTGTGGAAACTCTTTATTGGAATTTAAAGTAAGGTTCGGCTGGTTTGAGGTATATGAATGTGAAACACCTGACAGTTCAGTGACATTTAAAGCCTTGTGATGCAACATGACAGCCAATAAATATAACTATCCCTGCAACTGTGTCATAAACACGTAGTAATACACAGAAGCCCGGGATATTTCTGTTGTATAATCATCACAAATGTTTCCTTAGAGTCACCGTTCTCGAGCCTCCAGACGTGGACATCATGCCCACTGTGATTCGTGTTACAGCCGGCGCTGCAGGGCTCGGGTGGAAGCCTCCGTGTGCTGTGTGGTCACCTCCTGCCGCCTGCTCTGTGGAGCTGTGTTCCACCTGTGCAAAGAGGAGGACCACCTGCTGCTCTGCCCCAACGTGAGGGTGCCCTGCCTTAACGCTGAGTACGGATGCCCGCTCCAGATGACCCGCTCCTCGCAGGCCGCACACCTCCAGGTGTGTCCGGCCAGCCTGGTGTGCTGCTCCATGGAGTGGAATCGCTGGCCAGCAGATGATGCTCATTCTCATTCAAACATAGAACTCCATGAAAACCTACTGGGAGAGAGAGAGCATGGAGGATGTCTGGACCTGGCCATGGCCCTGAAAGACCAGGACCGCCTGTTCCACTCCATAAAGATGAAGAAACTGTTTCCAGAGCTGATCCAGAGTGTGGAGGAGGAGGAGGAGAAAGAGGAAAAAAGAAGGGAGGAGGAGAGGAGGAAGGAGAAGAAAAAAAAGGCTGCTTTGGAGAAGGAGGCAGCTGAGAAGCAAAACGCTCATGTCTGGAAGCCTTTTACTACGTTCAACACACGTTGGTTAGAAGAGAAAGAGGATGAGGATGATGAGGATGATGAGGATGATGAGGATGATACTGTGGGTGACATTAAGTTTGGAGGGCAGTCCACCCTGACGCAGCAGGAGAGAGAGGCTCTTGTCAGGGGGGACTCAGGGGTGAATCCTGAGCATTTGGAAAACTACAGTGCATGGGAGCGCATGTTCAGCATGGAGATGGGCGGCTGCAGGGAGGCCGGAGGGGCTGGAAGAGGGCAGGGAGCTGCTGGAGACAGGGGAACTCTGGGAACTTTGATGGAAGAAGATGCTGAGTCTTGTATGGGCGCTGCCGCTTCAAACACCTGCAAACAGGTGGGCAGCGCATGCGCCAATCCCTCCACCTCCTGTCATACTAAGAATGTGAAGAAGAGTTTTTACTACGGACATGTGGAGCCGTTGAAGATCATCACAGTTCGTACATTTAAAATCCCGACCAGCTTCTCCGCTAAGCACAGCCGCATCCGCAACCCTGGGTTCTACAAAAGGGAGAGCAAAAGTGTGGACACCAGTGACCTGGGGGTGGCGCTACAGGACATGCCTGTCTGGGAGGAAATACAGGTGAGGGAAGCAAATGAAACAATCACAATGACAAAAGACACATTTATTTACATTATGTACAGAAATTTAAAAAAAAAAAATCTACAGCTTTCAGTAGTGTATAAAAATCAGAAAATAAGAGAGGTTTTTTGGAATGTAGGAAGAGTAGGGTGTTAGTAGGGTAGTAGTTGCAATTACAGCTTCACCAGTAGATCCTGATGCACGACAATATTAATATTTAGCTTTTTCCTATGCAAAAGAAAATATGGTGGACAAGCACATAAACAGTCATGGTTTTCATTATCATGGGTTCATTTTTATATTATCCCTCTTTGAAATGACCTGTGTTTGGCTGAACTCATCTGTCACAATTTACAGAGATGCTTGTAGAACCACTGGATTTACAATATGTTGAATGTCTTGAAGTTGTAATACCACTGATGGCTGGGTTCTAACAGTTGTTTTGGTCTGATCCGTTTTATATGGACTATCTAATGGCCGATCAAATGGTCTATATTAAAATGTTTCCTCCATTAATAAGGTCAGATAGAGACTTTGATGCTATTTCAGGCCGTGTCAGAATTTGGGTTTATTTAATAAAATGCATTCTTTCCTTACACATATCTCTGCTATAGTTGAGGTTAACACGTTCCACTAACTTGACAAAATTACTTTGTTACACTGTACTTGATGAAGTTTCATGTTTTACTGAAGCAGTAAGCTAGCATTTAGCATTAGCTTACCTCTAACCCAGTGGGTTCCCATAGTCCCACCCCTCATGTCCAAATATGGTCACTTCCTCCTATATATTGGCTATAGACCATATTTGCTCATTGTGATGTTCTGGGTGTTTACCTCCAAATAATAACGTTCCGTTATCAACGGAATTAACGTTCCGCGATAAGTAGTTTGAAAAAAGTCTCATGTTGTGTTTTCTCATTTTCCCATCAGGCCTCTTTACTTTGTTCCCTGGAGAAAGAGCAAAGAGGTCACCTTATCGCAGAGAGCACGAGCACAGACGCTCTGCTAACAGATGAAGGCACCCAGACCTACAGCTTCCTATCAGCTCCTTTTCCCAAAAACACATCTTTGGCTGACCTGACGACTAAGAAACCACTGGAGCTGCACCTCCAGCTGCAGGTGGAGAGCGTCACCAGTCGACACCACAAGGCCAGCTCCGCCTTCACCTTCCTCTGTGGTCACACCTTTCAACGCAGAGAGTATGGCAGGCATTATAAGTGAGTGCTGTCTGACATCCATTTGATTTATGTAGCACATTTAAAAGTAAGGAAAACAGAAAACTTTTAAATGCAAAAACTAAGCTGACAAATATTCATTACATACAGGAACATCCACAGTGACATCCACATGAGTGTGAATGGCTGGTTTGAGCAGAGATGTCCTCTGGCGTATCTGGGATGTACCCACAGCCAAAGGAGGTTCCAGCCTTCAACACTCGAAGCTACCATCAAATACAAGTGAGATCAAAGTTTTGCATTGTTACGCGATATTTTCTCATGTACTTCCACAGCTCTGGCTGTTTTAATGATCTGTTTGTAAGTACAGTATATTGTGAGTTATAATCAGTAAAGGAAGTGCACAACTCAAGCACTTTTTATTCCACTACATTTGTCATATTTCACTTTTTAATTTTTTTTATCCTCTTCCTGTCCAGTGAAAACCAAAAAGCTCCAAATACAGTATGTTGGTTTTCAACAGCGATGAAGTGAAGAATGAAGATTTCCATTATGGGTTGAGAAAACTGTTTGTCTTTTTACACCAACCCTTTAAAACCCTTCTTGACTTAGGAGGAAAATGCACTGTCACAAAGCTATCAGGACAGTGACATTACAAAAATACCGCATAAAGAAAAATGATTCATTGCTGTAAATTAAATTAAACAACATTATATAAAGTAGTTCAGATGAGCTCAGCCCATGTACAGCAATACAATACAATGTTAAGTAGCAGTAAAACAAATCTGAAAACATCATGCATAGTAGTAACACACTGATGGGGACCATTTTACTGCACAGTGACTATATTGACTTTTCATGCTTATGTACATTTTACAGATAGCACTTAAATAATTTTACTTAACTGAGGTTTTGAGTTTGACTTGATGAGTATTTTCAAAGAGTTGTATTAGTACTTTTAATGAAGAAAAGGACCATAATACTTCTACTGCCACTGATTATAACATAAAGAAATAAATCATTGGATGGATTGTATGATATTACATTTATAAAAAAAATGTGAGACAGTTGGATAGTTTTCACTCAATGTGTGTGTTTAAAGTTCAGTGAATTTGATTTTTGTCTTCCTCTACTGGTAGATTTATGTATTACATATTAAAGATCTGTGGAAGACGTTATTGATGCAAAGCACCAGTTTATTATATTTAAACTTATCATATTTGGATGAGTCAACTTCTGTTTTTAACAGTTATGCTTCTCGTTTTAGACTGTTAAATGTGCAAAAAGGAAAGCATGATGTCAGTTTTGAGAGCCAGGTTTTCCTTTCCCCTTTCAGTGAGGAGCTCGGCTGCTTCAGCCTCCATCCCACCACCCCTGCATCACTGATGTCCCAGGTCTCCGGCACCGCAGAAAACAAGAAGAGAGGGTCCGGGGCAGGAGGAGGGGAGGACACTCTGAGTTCACTGCCTTATGAGGTGCTCTGCCACATGGCCAGCTTCCTGGACAGTCTGTCCCTGTCGCAGCTGGCTCTGGTGTCCCAGCTCATGAGACAGGTGTGCTCCTCTCTGCTCCAGGACAGAGGGATGGTCAGCCTGCACTGGGAGAGGACGACCGACTCACATGGAAAAAATAAGTGGAGGGTCAATCAGAAGGTAAGCCTTTTATTTAGTGTTTATTTAAGTAAAGGTAGCCTCAAATAACATCTTATGTTTCTTTGTAGTTGTAGTATTAGATGGTCGGTATTCAGTTGGCTGACAGCTAATGATACTTTACCACTAGATGTCACTAAGTATCACACAATGGATCTTCAAAATACTTGGCCCTGCATCGATGAATGAACTTGGAAAAAATTTTACCAGCACAATATTCTTTAATGCATCAAAAACATTAGTGGTCACTTCATAAACTGTGTA
>JAPQRQ010000007.1:21415747-21444297 GCA_037367365.1 Apogon talboti
CCCCCCCCCCCCCCCCCCCCCCCCCCCCCCCCCCCCCCCCCCCCCCCCCCCCCCCCGAGACAGGAGTCGGGCAGGAGTTGTGTAAAAGGGGCTGAAGTCCTGCGCTGCGATCTGTACAGCTGCTGCGTAGAAAAGTAGTGTGACCAGCGCACCTTTAGCTCTTAGTAAACCGTGTTATATCGCGGATGTCAGAGAAATAGCCGCTCAGACAGCGACACGGGCAGCCGGAGGTCCAGGACTCCGCCGTGCAGTGCAGTGGGCGAGGCTCCGTGAACTCCGTGGATCGGCTGGCCGAGCAGGAGCAGACCCGGCCGACGGTCAAGGTGGGGCGCGTTACCGGTGTCAGGGTGTCTGTGTGTTTCTGCTGGGGAAATGTTGATCCTGTCAGCCTGATTTAGCCCATGGCGGCTGGATGACCCAGTTTGCTTGGAAAACGACCACTGGGAAACCGTCCTAAAACCACTTTTACTTAAGTCCAAATGGGCCTCTTCGGGTCTGATCCGGTTCTTGTTCTGTTCTGTTCGTGGGTTTCTGTCCAATGTGGTGCGTCTGATCCTCGAGGGTGTAGATCTGATGTTGAAGGAGTTCTGGCTGAAGGCCTGCCTGTGTGTCACATAGACTGTATCGTCCAGGCCTACTGAAACAGGGGTGCTGATAGGACTTATGCGCACCATAGATATTTGGCCACCCTTTGGCAACATCACAGACCCTGTAAACCCTTTATGCAACATGTGGATGACTGACAGTGGAAGGTTTTGTCGTGGCATTGCGTGGTGTATTTGCACAGAGGAGTCACTTACAAAGTCTTATTTTAGCCTGAGAGTAAAAAGAGTGTGCATTTGGTGCAACAAAATAGATTTTGCAGGAAATCCAGCAGACTAACCCCAGAGAAGTATCAGTGCTATGACTTATTTTTCTTACATAATGTCCTAATCGGTTACTGCACGTGTCATAATAACCAATGGATCATCCAGATGGAGTGGTAATTTCATCATTTTTTGGATTCCCATATTGTGATACCATGTAGTCTGTATTTATGTAATCTAAACGTGTCAAAACATGTCAGAACTCTCTTAACATTTGTTAAGTCGATAACAGGCCCTGAAAAAAGCCTGAGCTGTGATGGGGAATTGGTAAAAATCAGAAAGATAAGTGAGAAGCCAAGCCATTTCTGAGAAACGCAGTGGTACCAGCAGTCATTTGGCCCCAGATGGAAGAATCCTCAAATGAAAGATGAGTTTATAAACACAAGTTTCATACTTTAGATGTCTGCGAGGAGAAGTAAGGCGTTCTTAAATCAGATGACGTAAGACACTATTAGGCCTTGTCCTGTGGCTCAAAGGGCTCTCAAGTTTTAAGTACCATGCATACAGGCCTTACAGTGATTTCGTCAGATATATGGTGGGATTATATAGAAGCAGTGTTTCTTTAGGATGAATAGTCAGAGGGGAAAAGCTTACTGGAGTGTATGTTACATTGTTGCAGCCTGTCTTACATAATTGTACAGCCAGAGTTCACTCCGCCGGTAGGAATGCGCAATAGGCTGTGTCACGAGATGCATTTGTGCCATTGCAACCTGGAGTGTGACATAAGACAGTCTGTCAATGAGAATCACATGGCAATGACACGGTGTCCGTTAAAAAGCAACTTTGAACTGGCTGTCATTTTGTCCACATCTGTTAATCCTGCATCCAGGCAAAAAAAAAAACAAGCCCCCTGTGTTGTTTTATTGCCTACATTTGCAGAAGTGAAGCCATCTTGCTCAACTGGGTTACACCCTTCATTCCTATTGCGTGTCTTGTCAGGGGAGGATGGGGCAAGAAGGGATGTGCTGTGTATGTTCATTAAAAAAAATCTTCTTCTTTGAAATAAAATGGCACAGACTGCCCGAGGACAGGCTTACAGGCCTCATACTGTACATTACCATTTCCCAGGATATCATGCATTCACAATGGCATTCAGCTATTCCTCCTAGCGAATGAAACAACTCGCACCCTTTATTTTTAGTGATCTTGAGGGTTAAGTCAGATAGCCTTTAAAGTCCAGAGCAGCTGAGCAGAAGAAGAGGCTCTCTGCACTATGATCAGTGTGTTGCCAAAGCCACCGCCCTTTCCCTGTCTTTGTCCCCATTCCCAGTCTAAAATGATCAGTCTGTATTACAGACTACAATCTGGGACATTAAACACCCTCCAACTAGTCCACACCCACAGCGGAGGAATGTACCTGAATTGATATGTAACATTTAATTACTGCGCGCCATAACAGCAGCATGAAAATCTGCAGCTCTTTCATGACAATTCTGCAACATGGCTGGGATACATCTGCATCGTTTTGTTACCGACAGTGGATTCAGACCAAATTCAAATCATGCTGTCAGACCCGTGAATGAAACACCTTATCTCCTCGCTTCATATGGTTTGTCACACAATAGTACGACCCTAAATGTGAAGAGGTCTCGGGTCGGTATTGTGTGAGCTCTGTTTTTCTCTGTTTGTCTGACAGTGATATAGTGAAATGGTTCCCAATGGAAACACAGAAAATATTTCACTTTATTACTTTTGCTTTGTATTTGTGGAATAGATACTGAGATTTATCTTCAGGTCTGTGGTAACAGAGCTGCAGGGAATACTTGGATGATTAATGGATGAGTTGTCAACTATTATATTAATCACTGTTTGGAGAATTAATTATTTTTCATTATAAAGCATGCATTTTGTGGTAACATCTAAATTTCAATATTTTATGCTTTATTTGCTCCCATATGATCAGAAACCTAAATATCATTGGCTTGTGAACAAAACAAAACAGTTGAAGATGTCACCTTTGGCACTAAGAGATGCTGATCAACATTTTTCCCAATTTTCTTACATTTTATGGAAGCAGATAACTAATCAACAAATGAATCAACAATGAAAATAGCTGTTAATCATATGTAGATGCCTCTAATACTAAAAGGAAACACAAATTCTTTTTACCATCTCATTTTGCAGAAAATACCTGCTTTATTGATTATTACTCAACTGTTCTTTTTCAGTTTTGACAACTCTTTTTGCAGCCGAGGTTCAATAACGCAGATAAAAGCCGTGCCCTAAAGAGTTAAAAAGTCAATAATTCTTAATTCATGGTTGATTTACACATGGTCATTCTTATTTTTCTCACACACGCACATCCTGTCCGTTCACCTCTAGTGTGTCTTTCCTCTTTCTTCCCCTCCCTGCTGTGGCAGTGACTGCACGTCCACTATCCCAGATAAGCTCTGTCTTTGGTGTGCGTTATCTTTTTTACACTGTTGCACCATGTATAAAAGTCTGTCTCAAGGCCTCGTACATGGGCTGTCATGACCAAGGCAGCATAGAAAAAGGAAAAAAAAAATTGGGGGAGGGTGATGTGTGGAGAAATAAAAAAAAAAAAAAGGCAGAAGGGACACAGGGGTGGAAGTGACAGTGGGCCTTGTTGCAGATGGCTGCAGACCAGACGTAGACGTGAAGATGGGTGTAGGATAGAGGGATGGAAAAGAAGGAGTGGAAGAGACGGTTCGAGCCCACAGCAGCCGGATGGAATTTCTAACATACGCAGCAGGAATGTCAGGAATGCAGGACAGTCTGATCTGACCGAGAGAGAGAGAGAGAGAGAGAGGGTGGAGAAGAGGATGGGCGAGTCAGAAAAGCCCCAAAAGAGAGAGAGACAGAGATGGGAAAGTGTGGCTTAGCAAAAGAGTCAGGGGCTTTACACTTGTGACTGGGAAGATCCAGAGCCACTGTTTGTGGAGGGAGTGGCGCTCATAGAACAAAACACTAATTCAGTTGCAGCTTAAGGTGGAGGCAGATGAAGTCCATGGTCGGTGGTCCTCTTTGCATCCCCCTCCCTACCTCCATCTGAACCTGTGTGCAGGCCTGCAGGGAGTGGACGGTGACAGCCCACGTCACAATACTAATGTGACTAATGACGGCGTTTCGATGATAAAGCTCCGATTTTTTTCCAAGGCTTACACCTGCACTTTGAACCTGTACTGAAAAAAAGTATTACTTAAGCAGGTTCATTATTAAGCGTTTTTACACGGCTCTGCTGCACTTTCTGTTCTGTTTGGTCAGTGGTGGCGGTCTACAGTCTTGGCTTTTCTCTACAGCAGACTGTTGCTTCACTCTATTCAGTTTATTTTTAGAATCAGTCGGCAGCAATGAAGTAATTTTCACCTCGGTTAAATCATTTTATATTGTTTGGTGTCAAATTATTGATTTCTGTGCTGAAACAATTTCCACCTCTTCTTCTTATTTCCCAGTAATGACTATTGGTGCATTTCTTAGCAGTTTTGGGGTAAAATTGTTGTTTGTGGAGTCTCAGTTAAGTGTGAAGTCTCAGGCATCAATTTACACATCCTAAACACTGTGTCTCAAGTCCTAAACAAGAGATTTATGTATGAGGGACAGATTTCCTCCTATTTTTTTCTTTCATTGCAGGTGATCCTCAGAGTTAAGGTGCATTTCCTTTACCTAATCATAATAACCACAATATACTGACTTAAAATGCAAAGGACTTTTTTTTAAAATTTGATTTGATTTAATGATTTATTCCAAACATGCAATGAAAATTAATATAAATGTGAACAAGAAAATTAGAAATAATAATACAAAAAACAAGAATCAAGACAATCTTCAAAAGAAAAACAGCACAATAGATTCATTTACATGCTCACAAAGGGGTGCGAAGAAGTGCAACTTAGTTAATCCCGCCCCTTCTCCATAAAATATTAATAATATATATTTATCTCCCTCTTCCTTTACATTACTCAATTTAAACAAAAATCATGTAATGCTTGCTCTTGACTTCTTCTCTGCCTCTGTTCTAGTTGTCAACAGCTATTGTAGCATAGAAATACAGTCATCCACCATCAAAAACACAGGTCAGTACAGACAAAATGTCCTGAATTCCAATACCTGACACAGTCTTATTGGACTTCCATGTTGTGCCAGTGCCCAAAAATCATGATACCGCAACAAAATAAATCACTCATGCAACATTATTGGAACAAGTTACTTTGGATGACAACTGCATCTAAAGGTACACAGTGTCCCATATGTTAACTGTTGACGTGGAGATAACAGGTGCTATTATATTAGAATATTCAGTCTCTGCTCGAAAGAAGAAGGAAAACTCAACTCTGTGTTCTAGAATTGGTTACTGTCAGCCAACTGCAATCAGGTTTTTAAGAGGGTTACTTTTGTGTTAACGTATTTGAAGTGGTTTATTTAGGAGTGAGATCAGAAACATCTAAACTGTGTATTCCTTCTTTTAAATAAGCTTCGTCAATGGCATCAGAGTTGGGATGTAATTTGTTTAGACAACTACAGTGACGGTAGTTGCAGCCATTTTGTTTACTCTCCATTTTTTATTCCCTTCTCAGGCTCTACTGTCATCTTAATAAGGAATTTCAACTCGGAGGCTGAACATTATTTTCTAGTTGCCTGGTTGTTATTACAGTATGAAGTGTATGATCTGACATGAGCGTTCATGTCCTGAAACACAGGGGAGGCGAAGACATCGTCACTGACTGGGTTGAATAGACTTGTTTCCAGTTAAGTGCAGACAAAAGTTTAGACAGTTTACTCTTAGTATTTGGGAGACAGGTTTGGCAGATACTCTCCAGGGTTTAAAAAAAAAAAAAAAGATGGACGTTAAATATAACAACTTGCTAAGATGGAAACTTTTTGCAGTGTGAGGCAGTCACGAGTCAGAACAGACTGAGTCGGGCTTGTCTGCGCTGACTCACCCACTTGAAAAAAGCAGTCGGAGATACATTTGTCAGAAGTCTAAAAAGAAAATCACATTACGTGCAAACTTGCGTTAACGACCGCGGTGATCTGTCTGACTAAAAAAAACCTCTGGCCTCTCCTGAAAGACGGCAAAAAAGTCAAACTCCAAATCAAGTCTGAGACCAACTCATTTCTGCTCGAGGCGGTGTC
The DNA here is from genome assembly GCA_037367365.1 of Apogon talboti. Lineage (NCBI taxonomy): Eukaryota > Metazoa > Chordata > Actinopteri > Kurtiformes > Apogonidae > Apogon > Apogon talboti. The sequence continues at coordinate 21,421,708 of JAPQRQ010000007.1, forward strand.
TGTAAAAGCTTCATAAGTCCGGTTGATTGTGACCCCCCTGCCCTCCGCTCGCTGTGCACAGTCTGCAGGCTACGGGGCATTCAAATACCTGGGATTATTCTGGTTCTCTTTACTGCAGGAATGTGCAGCATGTGTTACTCATCTCCAACCAGCGAAGTGAAGCGTGGCCTCAAAAACCCAAGAACCTTCAGAGGCCAGAGTGCATGGACAGACATAGATGTATATTTGTACTTAAAAGTTATATTCATTCAGTTTTTACCATTCAGAGAAACCTGTATAATTTTATTCACTGCAACCTCCCATTTCACGTGGTCACCTGTCAATGGTATCATATCTGCTTTACAGGAAACACAGATAAAACTTCATACAGTGTCACCAAATTGTACTCATGACGCATATGTTTTTTATTGTTTCATTCAGCACAGAGTTAAATTATTTAATGATATATTTCAGTGTCAGCCAGTGGCTTATGGCAGCCAACAAGCTAGTTTATATAATAATGTAGTGCACAGTTAATAACAAACATACATCTCATCTAATGTAATAACTCATCTAATGTTAAATAGCTGTTTAACATTACATCATTTCTGCTTGAGCCACGACAGATTTTCATCTGCAATGGTGGTGGAAATGTCAACTCCCATGATCCCACAACATCCTAAAGGCCCCTAGCAGCATGGATTGCATACTATACAGGTTTAGGCATTATCATTCAATAAAACATTTACTGTTCATTTTTTTTTTGCTTTTGTGCAGATTAATGATTTTCAGAGTCACTTACAGATGACAAACAGGCCATAATAAGACCACTGTAAAAGTTAAACAATTTGATAGTTACGTACATGAGGAAAAGAATCATAATGGAATACTAATAGTTAAAGCTAGATAAATGTACGATATCTCTGTCATCCATGCAGTTAGAGTTTTTCTAGAGAGATAAGCTCTTCTGAAAATACCACAACGTTCACAAATTTGGGCTCCTGAAAGGGTTTCTCTACTTTCCTGTAGAGCCTGTCTACTCCTCTTCATCACCTCTCACTCATGCTGCGTAACCACGGTAACTGAAAAAAAAAAAATCCAAAGTGATTTTCCAGAGGCCAATCTGTGATTTTTGAGCATAAAAACTACAAAAAAAGTAAGAATTTCTTCTTGGCACAGGGTAACGTGGTGTAGGACAGCTGAGCTGCTGATGCATGTTTGCCCTCTGGTCATCTGACACATGATCGTATGTGCATCTCCTCAGTCATTCTTCATATCAGCTCATTTCACCCACTTACTCACAGCTGATCGCACACGTTGTAGCTCCACTGCACCCACTTACTGTACTTGTGTGACTGGCTGCAGGCCACCTCATACCCACGCCACTGTATAGAGAGGAAGTTAAATGATTCTTCTTTTTCTGCAGGAAGGACTGCATCTAAAGCACATGAAGAAGAAGGAGAAGGAGAAGTCCCCGTTCGTGCCTGGAGCCGGGCTGCCTGTCACGTTCGACTCCCAGCTCTTCCTCACCCAAATGGCTGACACACAGCAGTTCTTCACTGGCAAGCTTTATGTTCCTGTACACATGCTAAAGCTGCCAGCTGAAGAACTGCTGTGGTCTGCCCTGCCCCGGATGAGTCAAGAACAGGAAGTGGACTGGATGGGGTGGGGTGGGGGAAGAGGACTGAGGAACACAGTGTTTCACGCCACAGTAGTCTAATGGGACATTAATAACCTGCCAGATCACAGCCAACGTATCACATGTGCGACACGTGTCACTGCAGGCACTGACGTGTCTGTCATTTGTGAGTATGTTGGATTTGTTGCCTTCTCAAATTTAATGTGTATGTCTTTCCAACAATAAAGATCATAAAACACGCTCGAGCATGGTGTTTGTCTCTGTACACTATATGCAAAATAATATATATATCAGCAAGAGATAAAAAAAGGAAAGTGATTAAATGCCTGTATGTTGTCTAAAAATAAAAACACCTTCATGTAAAGACATACACAGCTGTTGTAGGCAAAAATGAGCCCCCATCCCCCCGCCCCCCGATGTTTAATTATCCGGTGATCCCTTAAAGGTAGTAAAAGGTAAGTTAAAAAGCTCTTTGCACTGACCACCACTCAGACATATTAACCTGGAGCCTTCAGATCCAACAGCCTTGTCTATCAGTCCACTGTGTATCCATAATGTAGTTATTTTTTAACTTAAACTCAGTACTGAGACACTGTATTGGCAAAACCCAAAGAACATCCCTGCACTACAACAGTTGGAGGGTTTTTGTGATTTCTATATGTGCATAGTTGCTCATAGTAATATTTCACCATTAGCTTGTATTGATGGCGGTAGAGTCAAACCACTGTGTAATGTCTTCTCCAGGACATCACAAAGACTGTCAATAGGGTTCAGGTCTGTGCTCCGTGTGTGTGTGTGTGTGTGTGTGTGTATTCTCAGACCATTCCATAAGTGATGAATGTACAGTATGTCCTAGCTGCAGTGGCAGAAGATGTATTGAGATCCTTTACTTCAGTTCAGTCCAATTCAATTTGTCTGGTACCACAAATCACAGCTCCGTCTCAGTGAGCTGGACCATCTGTACAATATACAACATCTTTTGCCCTTTGAGTAAAGAAATAAAAAAACCCTTAGTGTTAGTGAGGAAATAAATATAAAAGAAATCTCACAGAAGACCCACAGAGGACGGATCCATTTTCCAGGACATACAATAGAGTGCAGTGGCTGTATTTGTAAAATGACACACGTCGGAAAAAGTATTAATACAGAGATGAAAGAAAAGAAATGTCTGTGTTACAGGTTTGATGGTCTGTGATGTGTAAGATCCAGTGATACCTAATTAACCGCTTAATAAAAATGTAAACAGAAACAGAATGCAACTATTTCTTTTTCTCATAAACCCTTTTTTTCAGTAGAACATAGAAAACACATGAAATGTTTCAACTGAGAAAATGAACTATTTTAAGGGAAAAAAAAGTAATTTCATATTTAATGGCAGCAAAATATCTCTAAAAAGTTGTGACAGGATCACGTTTACCACTGTGTAACATCACCATGAATTTAATCATTTTATCATATTTTTAATTCAGGTTTCAGTGCACTCAGTGTTTACAGTTGATGAGACTCCTGGACTCCCTGCAGTAATGCACCCCCATACCCTCTCTGGTGGTATGGGGGTGCATTAGGGACCAGTGGGTTTGTTGTTGAGTCTGGAGGATGCAGCGTCTTTGGTTTCTAAAAGAATTTCAAAGGTCGATTTGTCTGACCACAGAACAGTTTTTCACTTTGCCTCAGTCAATTTTAAATGAGGTTTTGACAAGAGAAGACAGCAGTGGTTCTGGATCATGTTCACATTTGGCTTCTTCTTCACACATGTTCACAGACACTATCTCTGGAAGTGTTTCTGAGTCCATGTTGTGATTTCCATCACAGGATCATGCCTGGTTTTAATGCAGTGTAGATCATACACATCTACGATTTCTCCATATTCTCTGAATCTTTTGATTATATTATTTTCTGTAGATGATAAGACATTGAAAGTTTTTGCAATTTATGTTGAAGTATTCTGAAATTGTTCTGCAATTTATAACTACAGTTTTTTCCGCAAATCTGCCCATCTTTTCTTCTTCAAATATCTTTCTTTTATACCCTGTCATGTTGTAAACCTAATTAGATACAAAATAGTCCTCCAACTGTTTCTTTTAGTACCACTTACTTTTACAGCCTTTCAGATTAGATTAGATTAGATTAGATTAGATTAGATTAGATTAGAAGGTATAAAATGTATTATATACTAGTATGCTAACCAAATAATAAAAATATACTGACAAAGGCGCTCCACACGTTGCATGACAAAGTACAGTATGATAGATCCATTGCAGCCTTGTGGTTTTACTGCAGTTTTCCAGAATCACCACTAGATGGCAGATTAACATCTACAAAACGTGGAAGGACGACCAACCACCTACTTCACTGTGAGGAATGGAAAGTCAAACTGGACCACTGTCAACGAATGAGGCTAATTATTCAATTTTAAGATATTAATTTGTCATTAAAATCGTACTTTGTTTGTGGTGAGTGTTGTTTCTAAAAGGGGCTGTTGTGTAAACAAACTGTAAAAACCAGAGTAAGTCTTCAAATTGATGAATTGAAGATGATGACATCCATGAGGAAATGTATGACGAGTCTGAAATATTACATATGGATGTGCCTTCTTCAGCTTGAAACAAGTCCTTAACTATTACTACATACTACATGTAACACACAGTCCATCTACCTCAGGGGTCACCAATCCTGGTCCTCGAGGGCCGGTGTCCCTGCATGTTTTAGATATTTCCCTCTTCCAACACACCTGGATGCCATTACATCGTTACCAGGCTTCTTCAGAGCTTGGAGATGAGCTGATCATTAATTGAACCAGGTGTGATGGAAGAGGGAAATATATGCAGGACACCAGACCTCGAGGACCAGGATTGGTGACCCCTGATCTACCTGATTCGAAGTGCACCAAGCAAATGACCAAAGCAAATAATTCCCATTGAGTCTGAATAATCTGAGGCATTTAGAAGCCGATCATCATAACATCACATGTGAATGGAGGATGTGGGGCAGTAGTATCCTAAATGTTAGAGAAGACGAAAGTCGATCCGTGGAAAGTGAAAAAAGCAACGCTTGCCAAGAGACCTCTCTATCCTAACCATATATATAAAAAAAGAAAAGACCATTGTGCTGAAATTCCTCTGCTGAGCTTTGTTAGTGATGATGAGTAAAGATGTTGAAAATGCAGAACATAATAGACAAACATGCTCAGATTATCAGCAAAATAAAGCAAAAACATTCAATATACAGTTGATTGCACTTGTGTTACTGAGTTATGCATTATTATATTGATATTTACATTGTTTTTCACAGACACTGTTGCCAGTGTTTTTGTGTATACACCAACCAGCCATGACATTATGATGTGAATAATAATATTTTAATGGCACCATTCACTGGGTTGAATATATCAGGGAGCAGGTGAATGTTCAGTCCCAGCTGACGTGTTTGAAACACCAAAATGAACAGCTTAAGGCGAACTGACAAACTGTGATGGAGACAGCTGGCCCAGAGCATCTCCAAAAGTGCAGATCTTGTTGGTTCATCTTTGTCTGCAGTGGTTAGAACCAAACAGAAGGGGTTTAACAAACAACATTCTGATCTCAGTCCAATTGAGCTTCTGTTGGAGATGCTGCACAAACAAATCAGATCCATGTTAGGTCCATGTCACAACTAAGAGGACTTTAAAAAAATTTACAAATTTGGCAGCAAAAGATGGACCTAATATCAGTCAGGTGGTAATGATGTTATGTTCCCAGTTAATGATATTCTGAAATTTTTGTAATAGACAATTTTTTCCTTAAACTATTTTCTCTGTTGTAAGATGATTAAATATGATGTAACACCAAAGGATTTTGGATATTTATGATGGGGTCTCTATATACAATGCCTCTAGAAGCCTGAAGAGGAAAAATGCACCTCAAAACATTATGGCTGAAGTACATTTTTGTACAGGAACTAGTACACTGGTTTTTGGTACTTTTTGTATATCGCCTGGTATTCAGATGTCTTACCCACAGAGATGTACATGTTTTTGATGTCTAACTATATGATCAGTGTATCTATGAAATGGTAAATATTGAAATAATTGTATATTTTGGGCCAAATCATTCATTATGGTGAAAGGATGATTGATTTAAGGAGGGTTCAATGGATTAAGGTACTTTATTAAAGAAGCAATATCATGGAGTGAGAATATGAAAAGTAAACAGTCCTAAAGTGGTCATTATGTAGTAAAATGGTTCCTGTCAGAGTGCTACCATCTTATATGATGTTTTGGACACATTTTAAAGCTGCACTTTTATAGTAGATGTTAAAGATTGTACTGTTTCAAGTTTAATCTACAACTTTGTTTCACATTCCATAAGATCATCATAAGTTTGTAGCATCACTGTCCTTTGAGAACCATCTATAACAGGGCAGGTTTTCACCATCTTAGAAAAACAAACCAGTAACAATACAAAGTTTATTTAGTTTAAGAATGAGGAGAATTTTATATTGATTAAATAAATGAAAACTCCATCCTTACATTCGTCGAAAACTTTGAAAATCAACACATTTGGACGTAAATGGTCTTACCTAGTGAGGAAGGGGTCGACAATTATAAATGGAAAAGTAACAGACACGTGTAGTGGAGTGAAATATTTGTAAATATATACAAATAAAGCTGCAGAAAATGGCAGTTCACCTACCTCACATCTGAACTTATGTATTCTGTACTTGAGTAAAAGTAACCTGTTACATAAAGAGTTTAAAGACATGAGCTTCCTGTTGCATCTTTAAAATAGTCGAATATGAGTTCAGGGCCCTGAGTCAGCAGGGCGTTCTGGAGATGAGAAGCTTGTGGTTCATATTTGACAGTGTACGTGCAGTCTTTTAGCCCACCTTTTCCTCTCACACTCTCCTTCACACACCCTGTGCGGCGTCCTACATGCTGATCCAGCTGATGCCGCCGCGCGTAAATGGAAAGCTTTTACGCACCGCGCGTGTTCACTCCAAAAGAGGTTTAATTGTTGTTTTTGCATTGTCACAAGACTCGCTTGGTGCCTGAGTAGGCTTCAGACACTGGGGATGTGCTGTGGAGATGTAAGGAATGCGGTAATTCCTCACTACATAATAGAGGGGGGTAAAAGAGAAGGCGTGCGTCCGGACGCTCACCGCCAACTAAACGCGAGAGGGACTGAGCATCAATAACATCTCGCTTATCATTAAGAAAATTTGATGGAGTTAGATTGCTTAATGAAATAGGTTGCGTTTAAGATATTGGACTCTGAGAATTCATCACATTATTTCTGATGACCCCCCATGGAGAACATCTAAAGGCAGACTCCTCACCATCTCCATCCGAAGGAAAGCGGCTCGCTCACACAACAATATTCGGAGATTTCTAATCTGTCAGTGATGGCTATCAACACTGATGCTGCCTTTGGGAAAAGCGCCCTGGGAGAAAGGGAAGTTTCCAATCCAACCGACTTCCAGGACACAGAGAAGTTGCTGAGCACCACCACCACCGAGCCCAGCGGCCAGAGCAACATCAAACCGTCCGACTCCTTCTCCCTCAACATCCGAGGGAGTGTCCGCTCTCTGGACGCGGACCAGAACGGACACAGATCGCCGCTGAAGTCGGGCTCCGTGGGGCAGTTGGCGACCCCACCCAAGTCCTCGTCCCGACTCAGCCTTGGCCCGCTGCCCTCTCCGGTGCCGCCGGGGTCCGAGCCGCGGACGTACCTGTGGCTGGCGGTGCTGTCGTGCTTCTGTCCCGGGTGGCCGCTCAACATCTGCGCGCTGTGGTACGCACATGTGGTGAGTGGCATTTATTTACGCTTTCAACTTTATACAGTCAGAATCTCACTGTGTTTGAGATGCTTGGATACAGTCATGATGCAGTTTAAGAGTAATGTCTTTAATAGTTAATTATCTTGTTTTGGCTTTTTTTCCCCTTTAGTCGAGGTCTGTTCTCCATACAGGAGACATTACAGGAGCGAGGAAGTATGGGCGTTTGTCTATGCTGCTCAGCTGTCTGGCAATGCTGCTGGGTGTGGCTGTCATCATCTTCATTGCATTTACAATAGGTATAAATGAAAGGAACACAATCAACACGTGTGGCTCAATATAAATCTCTGTGCAGTACTTTACAATGTTATATCTCTCTTTTTTTTTTTTTTTTTTTTTTTTAGACAAACAGACCCAGGACTGACCTGTGGGATGGAAGGAGTGACACTATACTCTGCTTTAACTTCATCTGATCACAGATTTGCACAGAAGAAAAAGGAGGACAAATGGTTTGGAAGATGAAAAAGCACAAAATCACCAAACAGGAAAACAAAAGAAACAAAGCTGAAAGCAAGCTGAGGAGACTTTAACATACAACTTATGCATTTTTTCTGCTGTGGACCACATAAAGAAAGTAAAAGGAAGGAAGGAAAGAAGATGGAGGAGGACCCTTTTTTTTCTGCTAACACTAATAACACCAATCATCCAGGAACAAAGGAGGGACAGTCAAGTCAAACATGAAGACAAAACATTGTGTCCAAACTAGTGGTGCAGTGATTTTCATGGCAGACAATACGATCATATGTATTCTATGAGACACTAAAAAAGTTTCAGCACTGCTTTGTGACATGGAATCCATTGAAATTACCATCAACAAAGCAAAGCTACTGACCACTTTACATTATTACTCAACTGAATCTCCAAATGATAGACCTTTTGTGATCAATACAATTTTTTGACATCTTGATGTAAAGGAATACAAGTAGATTATTTTATCTACTTTGTCATGACACACCCAAAACCATGGCAATTACACAGCACTAAAATGTGCTTAGAGTATGACATCAGTATTTACCAAAGTGTTCTTCTAGACTGAACATATCACTATCATCCAGAAAAACAAAAAAATCAAACACAGAATGATTTTTTTTCTGACAGAATACAGAAAAACCATCAGTGCACCTCTAGTTAAATGGTCAGTTTGTGATGCTGCCACCGCCCGCTCTGATTCTCTGAATATCTACAACAAAGAGTGGGCTGCGTTTTCTTCCTGTTCTCTAACTGGACATTTGAGACTGTGGGGAAATGTATAAGCTGATTTCATACACTGTTGACATCCACGTTTAAAGATCATGTATGTATGTACGTTGATCACAGTGAAGCTTCTCTGCAGTCATATGTGATATGTTGCTTTGCTTCTGTGTTAAAGATAAACTGAGCAGACTCGTGTTCAGAGTCTAATGAACTGCCTGGATCTCTAACCTTCATTAAGTTATGATATACTGCAAGATATGAATGGGTTGTTCTCTCTGTATGCACTGTTCTTGGCACTCTGATGGTGATGTTTATACATTTATACTGTATGACTGGTTTACTGTGCCATAGTTTTGCATGTCGGAAATAAACCTGAATGAGCATGAGGAACTTGACAGTGACACATCACTTTTTTCTGTTTTTTTTTTTTTTTATTAGGCACCGCCATTGCTACATAAAAAGGTATGACATCAACAGGAAAATATGACTTCAAACAGTTACAAAGATACAACCGGATATATGCAATATACAACTTCACATGAAAATGTTCTTATCATTCAGAAAATAAATAAACTCTAATCTGTGAGTTCAATCCCTCAATTAAGACTTTTGTTTAATCACATTTGTTTGAAAAGGACAATTCAATCTTAATCCCCTCGTTTAAATGTAAATTATGATAAAATGATTAACACCTAGGAATATAAACCTTTATCCTGATCATGTTTCTGTCCTTAAAAAAGCTGTCAGTAAGAAAATCAGGTTTAACCAGTGATTCAGTGAAAAGTATAGAGCAACAGGAGTATGGTGCAGATGCCAATCACTCCGCCTAGGACTAAAGAGTCCCGCCTCTTGCGCAAATTGATTTTCTGGATGAGGTTGTTGATGGCTGGGAAACGATCTGAGGGACAGAGGAGAGCGGTGAAGGAAAATAATTAACATCCAAGAAGGGCTTCCCTTCCTTTGCAGTGAGTAAGAAACAGAAAGCAGCAGGGAAAATACATCAGCAGATAACCAGAAGAACAAATGATGGAGTCTAATGCAGTCATACTGGCTTTTACCATGCCGTAGTCATTGAGCGTATGGAGAACAAAAAAACCCAAACATATAAACTCACAAATTCTCCACCAAAGCCCTGTTGTTCAGTTACAAGATTGATTTCACTATATTACTGTATTTTTTTATAATATAGTACAGGCTGCATCCTTTTAATGGATCTGATCCATAAAGTAATTTTCCACCAAATTTCATGAAAAAAACTGGCAGTAGTAGTTGTGTAATCCTGTTGGTAGGCAGACAGAGGTGAGTGGAAACATAACATTATTGGTGGTAGTAAATAAATAAATGAAATACAAGCTTATAACATCGGTGTGTGATGTTTAGCAGCATTTCGCAGAGTTTACAAACTGCAAGCAACTGAAAACCCCTCAGGCAATGACAACGGAGAAGAATACTGAAGTTGTAATACCACTGATGACCACTAGGGCCGTCTCCAAGAAGCCCTGCCTTCCATCGACTTACACTGAACTTCTCTAAAAATCATTTTCTCCAGGAGTTATCCAAAACCCATTCATTTTATTTATGACTTATAATAAGAAATATGGTCAGTCATTTAAGTTGTCCTCTGTTAATGAGATCACAGATCAAAAAGAAGCTTGCATACCTGCCGTATCAGACTTTGATTGACAGATTTGAATGACAGTTGGCTTACCTGCCGAGTCATACTTTTGGAGTTTCTGTTTAATAAATCACATTTCCTCCTCAGCTGTTCTATATGTTCACTATGTTTACTTCATTGTCCCTGATAAATAAATGTATATATAAAAAAAATGGTAAAATGGAGAAGTCCATTCTGGACTACTGTAGAAAGAGCTCATTTTAAGGTTATCCAACACCATTCTTATTTTCAGATGATTATACACTGATGTAAAATAATACTACATTTTGTGTCTGCTGTTAGATCGCCCTTAGTGTTACACACTTAATATATTATTTATATGTTTCAATTATACTCTAAAAATATATTAAAACAACAAGCAGTTGGCAGATGGGCAGTTTAAAGGATAACATGTATGAGCTTGTCTTTCACAGACAAGAGTGAGGTTGCAATAGTAGATATCAATACAGAGATGGGAATTACGTCACTGTAAAGCACAAAGGGCAGAAGCAAAGCACTGTGTAGTTATTAGACATGAGTAGCAGGAGTACAGAGCCGGGCAATGTGGAAACACCTTTTACTGGGGTGCCATGTGAACTACAACAGCCCTACACACACAAACAAACTTATTACTGCTTGATCAATGAGAAAGAGCAAAGCATGTTGGGTAAAATTAGAAGAAAGGGGTCATGAGGGGAAGTAAACTGTGTGACATGATAAAAAGGATACTGGCCAAAGTTGTCACCCTGGTCTGGATGGACTTCATCATCCCCCGCTGAAACGTGATGTTCTCTTTGGTAGCCATGGCGATACTGTAGACGGAGAAACCATGAGGTGCCATTACCAGGAAAGGAGCGCGCGTCTGCCTTCACGCCATCACATTAACTTGGTTTTTAAAGTTTCACAAAGTGGGGAGGTATGATGGCCTGCTTTAATAGGTCTGAAGGTGTGTGTTTGTAACAGATGAGTGAGTGAGAGTAAAAGGAGAGAGAGGGAGACGGAGAATGGAGCAATAAAGCTTACCTTATTGCATTGTCAATAAGCCGATCCGAGCTGTGAACATGAAAAAAAAAAAAAAAAAAAAACACAGACAGAGATAAAGAAAACGTCCATTTGAAACCTCACTAAAGTGAAAAAAAACACAGTATCCAACCTTTAAAGCCCCATTAAGGCCTTCATCAGTCCTTTGATCATCATCCTTCTCATTTTGTGACTAAACCCTGAATAAATAACTTCAGTGTCATTTAGTGTGTGATACCGTACATTCTTCACAGTTTAAAGCCACACCGGCAGCTCTTTAGCTTATTATCACAGAAGGATTTTGCTGAAGTTGACTCACGAAAGCAGCTTCTTATTCACCTCTGCAACTCTGGGATGGAGCAGGTTATATGATACAGGTCGAATATAAGCAGAACACGGCTCAAAACGTGGAGCCTGAACGCAGACAAGGTTTACATCAGCTGCCATTAGCTTCTAAGATAAGTGACGGACAGAAAATTGAAGTGTTGAGTCCAGGGGCTGAGCAGAGCATATAAGGGCAGCAGCGTGCATCCTGGCGGACTCCACTGGAGACCAAAAATCAATACTGAGCTTTATACTTCCTCCATCTATCCGTCCACCTCTCCCACTATCTATCTGCTGCTGTCCTCCGCTACTTTATGAGTCTACCGCTGCCTTTTCTACTCTTCTTTCAGTCCGTACTTTCTTTGTGAGACCCAATTGCCGATGCCAACGCTCCGCAAAGCAGACAGGTCACATCTGATTATTGACAGAAGTGAAACTCTCAGAGGTCGGTTTACAAGGATGACAAGAGAAAAACAATAATTAACATTAGATGCGTGGCGTGAAATCAATAAAAATACTGTTATTGGATTTATCCTTTAAGAGATACCTATGGAAGTAAATTCGTTTTCTGAGGGTTGATTGGCGCTGCACTGTGACATTGCCAGGAGGTCAAGGTATTAATATCAAAATATCAAATTTGGCCAAAAAAAAAAAAAAATCAACAGTACAGCTCGATCTACTTGGCAAGGACAACACACCAAATGATTATGCAGTTTGTGTTTATAAAGAGGAAGAGATTGATATTGATATTGATATATTTACATGTTGCATTATAATTAAAAATAACTTTCAGGCTGTTGCGCTGAAATTGTGGAGCAAAGCTCCAACTTATAAAAAATGTTTGTTCATGATTTGGGTGGTTTTGGACTCTCTGGTCTAATGAGTGCTAATCAGTGCTAATAAGGTGAAGACATGTTCCAGGTGTTGTGGGTCAAATTTAAGACCTTACATTCACGTAAATAACAGTCCAACAGGCCTGATAGTTAATCCTGAACCAGTCTTAACTTTGTTTGAATCCAGCTAATGTTACATTTCCATTTCTCTATGACTAATGTTCCTGTTACTGATGTTAAAGCCATGAATGACTGTTGGTGGCTCCACTCCTTCTGTTCCCAGTTATGTTAAAGTACCCAACACTAATTAGAAATTTGGCAAATTCTTTACAATGATTTAAAAATTAGATAGAGCAATATCATTTAGTATGTCTGTAGAAATGTTTAACTTAAGAGTGTCAGATTTAAGATTTAATTGTCAATTTTACAGATAATGAAGGCTTTAAATGAAGAAAATCAAATTTAAGGCTTTTTAAGACTTTAAGGGTCTGCAGACATCTTGTGTGGTGAAACAAACTTTTTCTGTCATTTCATCATACTTTCTTAATTTTCAGGTTTATTTATTGTGCTTTTTTAATCATCTTCATGCCATTTTTATGTTGTTATGACTATACCTTTGGTGACCCTCCCCCATTTGTTAATGACCTACCAGGTTCAATTAAAAAAAAAAAAAAAAAAAAACAGTTAGAGCATATTTTGCAAGTGCATTCTCGTACCTTCCAGTCATTTTCATTTTTTATTAAGTCACATTAGCTACCTCAGTGTACTCAGTGTTTCAACCATGTATTTTTAATGAAGGATGTCATTTTGACATCCGAGCTGAAATGTGTGACTGAAGCTACATCAAAACTAGCACATGTTTAACCATATCCATCTAGCACTAGCATTTTGACAAAATTTCAGAGTAGGAGTAAGTCTGATTGACTCCAAATGTGTATGGGATCCTGTCAATCAGGATGGAGGTACAAAATATCCATTAGATAACAATAGTGTGCAGTTATCAACACAGGACAAAGGCGATGCTGTTGAGTGCTGTATGTTCCATAGCAGCTATATAGTCTTTCTACATCTGTACCAGGAGGCTATAAATGTTCCCTCGTTCCATCTTTTCCCTTTTCCACTGTATAGAAGAGTATAAATGAGACACATCTTTTACCTTTTGAGGTGTTCATGTTCTTTCAGGAAAAGCTCAGTCCTTCTGTTGTTCACCCCTGAGCTGCTTTTATAGGACCTGAGTCAGAAAACAGATGAGGAGGATAAAGAGCAGTGTTTACAGACAGTAAAAGGATACAGCAAATGAAAGTTTATTTAGAAATGAGACGAGGAGATATGCAACAGATATTTCCCCGCAGTAATCAAACTGTGTGCATTGCTGTCATATGATACGCTTTATTCAAATACTTAATGCACAACGATACTAATGTTTTCCTCTGAGGAAGCCAAATGTGGATGCCCACATCTCTGCAGTGGTATAATACTTTGATTGTTGCCAAATTTATGTCAACAAGCTGATTATATTTTACAGATATGAATAGAAAACAAACATTTCATCTATATGGTCTGTAATAAATACCAGCTTCCTGATGACCAAGCACTCATCTACTTTGTTTGAAAGGCAGAGTGAATAAATCTTTTAAAGTCTACCTCTAAGCTGTTTTTAAAGTTCTTTTACAGCAATGTTTGAGTTTCACTAGTTGTATTTCCATATGGTTTTTGAGGGAATCATCCAGGCTGTCGTATTTAAAGCGCTGTCAATGGGTGGCGCTGTAGGCTACACTACACATGGCTCTGATAAAGACATTATAAGAAACCCAGCAGAGTGTTGTTTTTTTCCCATCTAAATTGTGATGTCTTTTTTCACAGAGAAATAATCTGTTCTCATCAGTCCACATCACCTGTTAAATAGACATGTTTTCACACTTTACCACAACATCGGTCAGCAGAGGAGTTAAATATTGACAATATGAGAATTTATTCAAAAAGTTGTTTCCATTTTGACACGAGTATTTCCTTTTCAGCCAAAAACCCTCAAGTAAGCAAAAATCAAAATGCTAAATTCTGAGAGCCTTTTCAAATTTTACTGTTTCCAAAAACATTTGCCGGTCCAAAATGTTGGCATTAAATGCACCTATCTCGTGGAATGATGCCTGTGCATAGGACCGCACAGTCAGGTTAGCTTCTCTGTGCTCCCTAACTTATAAAAACTTATAAGCAAGATTTGTCAGAGCACAAATATTATGCAGCGAATCATTACATAGAGTATAACTTTCACAAGTGTGGAAATTTGAAGTCATCCTAACACGACACCTGGCATTCAGAAGAGGAGAAAATATCTAGTGTGAAGCGTTGAATTTCTGAAATATATATACCTTTTTTTTTAACTAAGGTCATTAAATTTTGTGAGGTAAAAAACATCAACTTCACATTATCGTGAACTGCAGAATACATTCTTATTACTTCTTATAACAGGACTGGATGGGATACCTGACATGCTTATTATAGTCAAGATTTTGCTCTATTTACCACAAAAATATCCTCAAATGCAGCATTATTACAAGTAAAAAAGAATTGTTGTAATATCTGGTTCTTGTCAACAGCAAAGTTACCCTTCATTGAATATTTGGTTGCGTCATAAAACCCTCACAACTTATACTTCATATTTACACATGTAGAAACCGTTTGTAGATGAGAATGAGAATGAGAGGGTATTTCTGATTATGTGATGATTATGTACTTCCTGTGTTAAGGCTTTTAAGTGATTAGCTCTGCTTAACCCACAACTCTGTCCTCCATCCCTTATTTACACCATCTCCTCCCTATTAGGACTGATCATCAATTCATCATCCATTATCTCTTCTCTTGCCTCCTCCTCCTCACTTCACATCTCTATGGACGTCATTAAAATTCACTCTCATCATTTTTGTAATCAGTCAACACCCGATCAGTACAATGTCTCTCTGTGTTTGACTGACTTCCCCTCCCTTCTCATCGTCTGATCAGACCTCTCTCTGTGTGTGGGGCGGACCCGATGTAACCACTCTCCCTAAGCTTTGGCTGAATGAAAGCCTTGTGGTTTGATTTACTGTAGAAGGCACTTAGGAAAGATCTCCCCAGAGAAGAGAGAAATACTGAGAGAAGGGAAGAGAGAGAGATCTGCTAACAAGAGGAGGTGCCTCATCAGAGGATGAAACATGATCGAAGGAGTGAAGAGGGGCTGGGGCACCGAGAAACAAATTAGACGGTTCTGCCTCCTACTGGTTAAGGAAAAGCATAAAGAGAAAAGAGACTTAAAAAAGTAACGCAGTCATCTTGTGTTGTGTTTGTATAGAGAGAAAATATGTTGTGAATGGAGTGAATGCATGTTTTTTAGGGCAGAAAAAACTATTAGTAATCAAGTAAACAGGTAACCAATTATTATCAATATTATATTCACATTGAAAAGGAGTGATTATTAATAAGTGCTAATAAATAAATAAATGTTCTTTACTCATGTCGGAGTAATAAACTATTACTCCAATAAGATGCTCAGTGATATAGTGAGTGGTGACGACAGAGAGATGAGTGAGAAGCACATTTTATATGATTTAATCTCATTGGATGTTGCATAAGAAAATTAAATTGCAATAATCATAAAAATGTTGAATATCAGCTCTGATAACTGGACATGGTCACAAAGTTTATTAAAAGGGAACACGTGTAACATTTTTGTTTTAAGTAACACTACATCCATAGACTCTAACAAAAATAATCCTTCTCAATTATCACTTCTGACACACTGTGTGGGTCTATGAGTGTGGAGGTATATTTATGTAAAAAAAAAAAACTCTGCCCTCTACCTATATTTTCTATTTTCGTCTTGTTTTGCACATTTTTTGCCATTGATCTTTGGGCAGTGAGTTTGTATATTCAGCCAATCAACATGACACAGTGTGTGGGAAGAACAATCTAAAATGAAATGATACCAGTCATAGGCCTCTCTCCTCTATCTGCTCTTATCTACTGCACAGTTCTGTCTAAGAGGCAAAACTATGGGCAAATCAGACCTGTCAATTACACAGCACAAATGAGGAAGATTGCGCTTCCCTTATATTTTGCCTATATCACATTCCTGTATACCTATGTGAAGGTACAGGTGCAATGATTTAATTTTCTACTTTTTTCTTGCTACGCTGCTGGGATTTTTCATTCAGTCTAGCACGATCAGTGACCTCGCTCTGTCCATCATTCACAAAGTGGAAAGTAGAGTCCATGTTGAGAAAGTTCAATTTCACTAACACAAGCAAACTACTGTTACATACTTTGCCTTTAACAACCACTGAACTGATTTGAATAACAGCAATGTATACCCTTTTTTGTGAGACATGCATGTAGGCTCTTACTCAATGTCTCTGTGAACAGAGCCCAGCAGGTCTTCACGCTCTCTCAGGTTGAAAAAGTTGGTCTTGGTTTTGTGAAACTCGTGATTATAATCCTACGGGATAAAAATGAACACTACTGTAATATGGTACTGTTTCCACTTCAAGAAAAAGGAGAGAATTTGAAACACTTTCAGTATGACAATGTAAAACACATTAGTGGCTGTTTGTAAATACCTGTAAAATGTCTCTGTGTCTTTGTAAGGTGTGCATCAATGCTGCATTATGTGTTGAAGTTCCCGGGGTGTGTGTGTATTCTGCCATTTTATCATTTACTGATGATAGCTGTCAAAAAAAAAAAAAAAAAAGATGATGACACTGATCTCAAGAGTACAATGCAATATTCAGTAGAACACAGATTTGACAAAGTTTCTGCAAGTATTAGAGGACCATCACTTCAATGTCATTTACATTTATTGTGCTCATTTTTGGGTGAAAGTACAGTTGATCAGTATATATACAGTATATCAACAGACTTACACAGGCCAAGAGCTGCTCCAGCTCAGTTGTCATGGCCACCAGCATATTGTCTTGAGATGAACCAACAGAGTCAGACCTGATCATGAGCAAAGAAAACAGAGAGAAGAGTTTTCCCTGTCAATCCAATTATAAACAAACGGATGAAATATAACAAACTCACATTTAAACATCCTCTGCTTTCATTGTTAAACTGTCAAGTTAACTTAAAGTAATTAATGCATATTTATAAAAACATAGGAATAATAGTTATACAACACAAAAAATATCTAAAAACACTGCCTTGAAATTTGACTTGTCTACATAATCCAAAGAAATGTTGCAATGACTTTTTTTAAGTAATGTGGATGCATATTGAACAGCTTTAAAAGCTACAGCATCCACAGTGATACATGTGCTGACCTGCTGTCTCTCGTCCTCGGGTTCAAGCTGCTTGTGCTGCTGCTGCTGCTGTAGCTTGTGCACAGTTTAGAGAAAGAGACCAGCTTCAGGTCCAACTCATTCTCCAGCTGCCTCGCCTGTTTACGCAAATCTGAGTGAAGAAGCAGGGAAATACTTGTAAAAAAAGCATTAAAAGCACTAAAATGTTTTATATGTAAACTGTTTTTTAATGGATTTGTGTTATGTCACATTGTAAAGGAAAGTATTTCATATTGACTTGTATTGCATACTATTTATTTATACAGTTACAGAACATGTTTGCCTAAAGAAAACATACTGTGGTCTTTACTACACAGAGTAAATTATGTAAGTTCTAAGTAAATCACTTCCATCTGAGGAAATAAGCTCTTGTTTGATTCCTCAGTACAAATGATAGAGGTTCCTGCATGTTAAGTTGTACAAACCTTACACTATTTTGTCCTACTGAACTTTTAAATTAGTTTATATATTTTAATACAGTAATAACTAAACCCTTTTTGATTTAGAAAACATAATAGTTGTAGTTATTAAGTTAGTTAACAGCTTTACAAATTTTATGAAGGTCACATTTAATTTGTTTTCATTATATAGCTATGGACATTGGAATATCTTGGTGAATTAAAACAACTTCTGCAAAAAGTAATATAAAGTATCCTATACAAACACATTTAAAATTTACCATCAAATCACTCAGACACTGGTTGAAAACAGCCGTTGCTTTTAGGAACAATGTGTTCAGACCACATTTCAGTATTTCCGTTTACGGTAATTATAATTTCATTGCTGCCCTCATTTGTTTTTTTTTACAAAACACTAAGCTACCTCTAATATTGTTGCTTTGATTTATTGGTTTCCATTTTTCCATTTGACAGAAGGACTAACAGGCAGGTCAAACGAACCATCGTTTATACCAAATTCAGAAAAAATAAACCTTGAAGCAGAAAGTCAAAACTTTTTTAAGCCCTACGTCAACAAGAAGCTAACAGGTTAGCTAGCAAACAGCTAGAGACATCCCCCTTCGCCTACAAATACAGTTTAATGAACGTGCAGTGTTACAGAACATGTCAAATGTTTTCTATCCTGAAGTGTCAAGGAAGAGTAAAATGTGTCCATGTATACAATATTGTCACTTTAACATAACTTACCTTCCCAGTAGTTGCTGTTAGTTGCCATACTTGTTGTTGACATGTCACCATCTGCCGTAAAGAACGAACGACTGTCGGAATTCCAAGTCGACGAACAGCGGCCTCTTATGGTTTTGAGCCGCAAATTAATTTCTGTCAACGCTAAATCAATATTGTTTTTTTCCCCCCAGTAAAATTCTGTGGGTTTCAGAATGAAACACCATATTTTTCACCAATTTTCTATGCATCTTTCACATTCTTTTTTTTGCACTCCTTTTTTATTCACTACATATTTTTTGCACTAGATCTTGTTTTTAATCTATTACTTGTATATAATGTTGATAAGTGTCTAAAGTATATTGTCTGTCTGTCTACTGTAGGGTATGTGTCTATAGTACTTCCCTGACCACTGAATGTATACTTGTCTATTTGTTGACCACTGAATGTATGCTTGTCCAGTTATTGTATGTCTAGAGAGCTAACATCTGCCGATGTCAAATTCCTTGTATATGCAAGTATACTTGGCCAAATAGACCTGATTCTGATTCTGATTCTGATTTTATAGATAAATTACTGATTATTGATATTTTAAAGGTTTCATGATTTATACTGGAACTTGTACTTTGTCATATTTATTCTCATGTTTATATTTGACTTCTATCCATGCTGCACATTGGTTTCCTTTTATTTAGATTTGTATATTGTTAACTGTTTTTCTGGGCACTTGATAGAGATATTAACAAAATTTCATTGCTCTGGAATACTTGTATTCTGAAACAATAATAAACCGAATTCTAAAGGTTATTTTTCATTTATAACATATTTTTTGAGTAAAATCAGCAACAGACCTGCACAAAAAATCACTTTGGAAAAATATTGTACTCCAGACTGTCAGGCACAAAAGTATCACAATCAAAACACTTAAGACATGAGAAGTACAAGAAGAATATAACTTCTCCTTATACAGTAGTTTTTTCCACTTTAACTCATACATCTAAGATGTTTTTTGCTTATGATGAAGCTAATTTTTACACTTTTAAAATGATTAACTGATACATTGTATTCTACAATTCATCATATGTTTTACATGAAAATCAGTGATCTAATAACTGAATAACTGAATAACACCTGATAATTCCCCCTGGGATTAATAAAGTACTTTGATTGTAATTCAGATTCTGAATTATTTTTTTCCCTATTTTTTCAAGTGAATAATTTAGTTTTAAATTTGAGGTATTTGTTAACACATAAGGCGAACTGTGTGTAAGGAAAGAAAAGACGCAAAGATGTGATTAAAATACATGTGACTCATATTGTGAATCTTACTGTTTCTTTGCTCATTCTCTTTATTCATCATCTTGAACATAGGCAGTCATTGATATCACAGTAACAGCAAAACTGTTGATCGTGTTGATGTAAAAGACAATGATGGTGTGATGATGCCATCGATGGTGCAGGTGAAAAAGAGCAAAAACTTTGAGGTGTTTCACCATTCTGCAGTCAACCTCGGCGGATGAGGCCTCTCTTTCACACTGATTCAGCTTTTTCTCTCTGAATTCTGTCATTCCTATTTTCTGTCTTTCTTACATCATTCCTTTGTTTTCTGATGTTTCTTTAAAAAAAAATAAAACAAAAGTGCTGTGAACAGCTAACGCCAGTGAGCACCTGAAGTCCAGCCCAAGACTGGATGGCTTTGACTAGCCGGACCAGCGGAGCCGGGGAGGTGGATGGGAGAGAGGAAGAGGAGAAGGAGGGATGGAAGTGCAGGAGGAGGGAGAGGAGGAGGAGGAGATGAAGAGGTGTGAAGCCAGTGCTCCCTTCTCAGTGCTGGATCCTCCTGATGGACTGAATCTGGGGAGTCTGGGAGTGGGAGCCAAACTCGCGGTAGCACTTGTACTCTCCTCCGTGACAGTCACACTCCATGATGTACTGGTGGCCACGGTAGCCAGGGTACTGGTAGCACACAAAGCTGAAAAAAACATGCCAAATAAACTTCATATCAACCATATATTTCATGTCGCAGTTTAAAATAGTTGTGAACGAGCTGAAGATGTCCACAGAAAATAACAGGAAGACAAACTTACGCTCCACACTGAACGTGCATGGATCCAACCTCGTTGTTGAACCAGCCCATGGCCTGCAGGGAGGGGTAGTCATCACACATCTCAAACTGACGACCCATCATGTTCTCCATCTCGTAGATGGTCATGCGGGATTCCTTGTGGCTCTGAGAGCAAATGAAAGCATGTTGGTTGTTATTATGATGCATTTAGATTTGATGTAACAGGAAATAAGCAGTTCAATTGTTGCATATTGAACCTACAGCGCAGCAGATGGGTCTGAAGGAGATCATCCTCTCGATACGGTAGGCGTTGCTGCCGCTGTAGGCCTCAAAGCGGGGATAGTCTCCCTTCTCCAGGACAAACTGCTGGCCACAGAAGCTGGAGTGCTCATAGCCCACCCAGCTGCAGCCAGACAGAGAAAAACAATAGGCTTAGAAATTCAAGAAATGAGGTAGAACCAGCACTCTAAAGCCTATCAGAGGTCATCCTGTAAAAATCTGTTCAATTTGAGCTTTTAATTTGACTTTACTGTTTTGTTATAAGTAAAGATCTCTGCATACGTACGCGCCACACTCGACCTTCAGGGAACGGATGTTCTCCATCCCACACTCCATGATGTTCTGGCAGCAGGCGGTGAACTCCATACGCCTTCCCTGGAAGTACTCCTGATCGTAGACAGTGATCTGCAAAAAACACAGAGAAAAGTGAGCCGTAATACAGGTAAATATATTTTGGCTTCTTCTGGGTTGCATTATACGCTATATGCTTACCTTCCAAGGGCCCATGGGCATGGGGTTTGTCAGAGCCATTTTGTCTTTTTTGTCAGTAGTAACCTGTGAAACAGAGAATGATTTAGGCCTTTCATCTAAAAACCACATGTAAACATATATATACTGTACATGATGCTCCACTAAATATAACTAACATAACATAATATTAATAACAACCAAGTCTGCTGCTCAGTAATACTTGATCTTCATCAGAGGATGTCAGGCTGATTATCCTACTGTCTTATGTGTAACTAAACCCCAAAATATTTTTTTTAAAGAGTCAAGTGTTGTGTTTTCTTTAGTAGCTGCTATTGCTCCACTCCAGTGAAGCATCATCCTACATCTGATATGTGGCATTAGAGGCCCATTCTACACCATGTCCACGGATTGGGAAACTTTGCTGTAGTGTTAAGCACTTAACTATACGGTGACCTACCCAAAATGGTGAGCTGTGTGTCGCAGGGTTCCACTGAACGGTCTGCAGAGGCCGTGTGTATGGGGGGTATATATACACCCACGGGTGCCAGGGGCCAGGGGGCAGGCACGCCTGGACTCATGTCAGCACTTTGCTTTGGTCTCCATTGTTTTGTTGTCTGAGCCACAGAGGGGTTAACACTGAGAGCCACACTGTGATTCAACACAACACAAAGAGGGCAAGCGGCTATACTGCACCAGTTACACTGCTGTAGTAAACGTACACGCTGAAAAACAAAACAAAAAAAAACTATAAGCTTTCCCTTTGACTATGCACAACCATTAACAAATAAGATTATGTGTACTGCATTTCACCAGTAAAAAGTGTACATGTTGAAATTTTGATTGATGTAAGAAAATTAAGCTGCATAATCCCATCTGATATTTCAGACA
>JAPQRQ010000007.1:21444321-21455240 GCA_037367365.1 Apogon talboti
ATATGACTGGCTTCAGTACGTGACCCCAATTTGTTATACTTTGTCATTATAACAATTGCAGATTAAGGAGTTATTTCTACAGTTGTCATTTTTAGACACCCTAGGAAATATATACGTGAGTGTTTTTTACTAGCCGGTCAGTCTAATTCATAACAACTTGTGTCAACATTTGGGTGTCAGACATCATAATTTGCTTGTCAAGACTCGATCGATCGTTTGTCTCCACCCTATGTTTGCTAATTGGAAAATGCATTTCAGTTGGAATCTAATTTACTGAAACATGAACACTGAGTTTTATAAAGGAGAAACTGGATCAATGACATTATCACTGGAATTGAAATAAGGAAATTATAGCAATGTTAACTTTGTTTTATTGACCAAAAGAAGTGCTGCAATCTAGGCCTGGTGAGCAGGCATGGATGTAATCTGGATTTTATTTATTATATATTTTCTTTGAGTATAAGTATGATAGTAATGTTCCAGCACGGAAAACGAGTCTGACTTCATTCTGTTTTTTCATGTTGTGTATTAAACAGTGGATTGTCAATGGAAATACCTGTTGCTATTTTTGGAAAATGTGCGCAAACAAATAAATCATCAATGAATGATTTCAGTATCAGGGGACACAATGGCAGACTTGGCAGCGCTGGTAGCTGTAACTGGCAGCTGCACTTACCCGCAGCAGTGTAAACAATATAATGTTCCTGAGGGACAAATGCTGTGGTAGTATTGCTTTAAGAAAAAATACAGTGCCAAAGTGGAGATGTTGAACAGCTTTAAATTTTTTTTACTCTGAAATCCTCACAGTGTTTTTTCTGAAGCTGCTTTTTTATCTTGTATCTCTCTGTATAATTAGAAACACTGTATAAAGTTATGTTTTTTCATACTTTATAGAATTCTTCATTGTATTGTAAAATCAAGCAGCAATGAAAAAAACAGAGTGATATAAAATGCAGCTGGTCAGAATATAACAGAGCCAACACCCTCCTCTCTCCTCTAGCTGCACTGAACAATAAACATTTAGGAATGGCTTACTGAGGTCAGCACATTGCCCAGACTGTGTGTCTGTGATGTGTGTGTGTGAGTATCCACGTAAATCCCTGATTGAGTTAGATACATGTGTAGCCTACGTAATACGAACATAATACGGTGTCTTTGTGATTAAATTTCCAATCAAGGTGGATTATTGAAACCAAAAGTGAGACAGAACAGACAGTGTGTGTGCATGTGTGTGTGGTCTTGTATGTTTGTTATGACACCCAGCTAGAGTTTTAACCATTGACGTTAAGGCCTGAGCTGACAACGTGAGGAGAATTTGGCTGGTCCCCATCAGACGGACCTTCAAAGGGCTGTTGGAGGCTTCCAACAAAGTTTTACAGTTAGGGTCCAGTGGTGGTAGTGAGAGTTAGGGGAATGCATTATGTCAGAGAGTGTCCTCACAATGCTATTTGGTACAAATGTGTCTGTGTGTGTGTTTCTGCTGATGATAGCAGCAGCTCAGAGGTGACAAAAGGACAAGCAAACTCAGCAGGCCGGCGTGAAGAGCCTACACTGACCATATAGCTGACTCTCTGTACGCACATACAGATATCATACAGATCACAGATGGGAATCACAGACTTACGATATCAAACACAATTGTAAAAGACAAATCCCTCTATAAAGAAAAATCCCACTATAAAGCAGATGCATTAACTGCACTGAAATGAAAGGATGTTAAAAAAAAAAGTCCATCCATATCCATGTGGGTCATCTTTCAAGTAGTAGTGACTCAAATTAGAATGGAAATCTGATGTATGAGTATGCATGCCTTAATCCAAATTAAAATGATTGGTGCCTTTGTATTGATAAAATGGTGTAAAAGTAAGTAATGTGATGTAATCCTATCGCTATAGCTGACGCACTATGCCTGGTAGAATGACCTGTCTCAGTGTTTGGAGAAGAGCTGGACCCACTGGGGAATGTGGTGGAGAAAAATACACTGAATAAGGTGGGGAAGCTCTTGGACAGTGTGGATTATCCTCTTCACCACAGTCGAACCACAAACAGATGCATCTGCAGTGGAAGACTCACCTCACTATAATGCAGAGATGACCATGGACGTAAATGCGTCATCCCCACTGCCATCAGACTGTACAGCACATTGTTCATGTAACATAGACTGAATGTTCTGTAAATAATTTGCATATTTTTATTTTTTAATTTGATAGATATTGACGTTCCAACTGGGGAATAATAAAGTTTATCTATATCTGTATGGATATTTGGTCCCACTAATAATGAAACATCCGTGACTCGACATGACACAGCAGCTACTTTAACTAAATAAACCGAAGCACCTTCATTATCTTTCACAGACACAAACAAAACAATGACGCATTCATGTTCCAGCTGCACGGAAATACAATAAGAGTCACTAATCTGTGTTTGTACCTGTTTGACCCCTGACCTTTGTCATTCGTCCCTGTTGAACTTTGCTGACACACAAATGCACAGCAAACAAAACTATATGTTGTGGTCAGATAAGTGAATGAATTTTCTTTTTTGAGTGTAATTGCATGATCTGAGAAGCACTTATACAAACAGAAATTGTATTTTTGATTCATCAGTTTTGGCTCTTGATAAATGCCTTTGTTTGAAATAAAGTGAACAGCTGTGACTGACTTTGTAGTAAACTCTAAATGCCTGTAGGGTGCAATATTTCCTCATGAACCCTGGGTTTGCCCAGTCCTCTGTAATTAATTTAGGGAATAATCACACACTTAATGGCCTCTCCAGCTAATTGAGTCCTTAATCACTGCAGAAGGCAAAGACATGTGAAACATGCTGGGACTGAGGAATATGTAAGGACGGTTCATGTACCCTCCACAGTGTGAACATGACCTCCAGTTGTTTTTGTCTCAGATGGTGATTTTCTGCCATTTACTGTTTTTACACTGTGTTATGATCAGAGCATCTGCACAGCTGACTGTCACATGTGACTGAAACCTCTATGGATGAGTCACAGACTTGTCAGAAATAGGATCAGAGGGTTGTTTACATCCTGGTTCCTCCTTTCACTGGGTTAGGATCGGATACCTGTAGTTTATTTCTAAGGCATAACAGTTCTGTTCCTGATTGATGTAAGCTATGTTGTTGACGCACAGGGTTGATCTGTAGTGGAAAATTAGTGGTTTGTCCTATTATTGAAAATAGAATCAGACCAAATGTTATTCAATGTACGACCTCAAACCGCTCAGTTGAACACAATAGCAGTGATGCTTTTAAGGACTATGAACATTTGCCAGAAATTGCAAATTACATGTAAATTAAACGCGTTAAATTTTGACTTCCACTGTGTTTCGTTAACACATTCAGGGTGCCGTCTTGAGCGGTGCGTAAAAACGCATTTGCATGTTTGTAGCGCAGACGGTGCGCAGAGTCCTCAGCTGCTGCCCGTCAGCCGCACAGGGCGCTGCTGGGAGCCGCCGAGACGCGCCCCCCCCCTCCTCTTTGACAGCGACGACCATCTGCTGCCTCTGTTTTTAATTTCAAGCCCAGTCGATTATTTCCCACACAGACTTCTGGCTTCACTTGACACAAACCAAATAGAGTCTGAGAAGGGGGCACCTGCGCAGAAAAAAAAAGAGCCCGCTCTTTCCGCAGATTGCGCCCAGCCTGGGAGAGCTGGTGCCGTTTGCATGCAGCCCGTCTGCGGAGACAGACTGCAGGCTCCTACAGACGAAGCGGATTGGAATTAAGCACCGGATAATAGACAGCAACTGTGCATCCTTCGGTGAGGGAGGGAGGGAGAAAGGGAGGCAACTATTTTGTATCTTGGAAGCCCTGGGTTAGGAGAGGGGGAGGAGGAGCGGAGAATGAGCTATTCTTGTACCAGCAGAGGCAACAGCCAGGACCCATCAAGCGCTAAGAAGCCTGCCGGTAATAATCCAGGCAGAGACACCGGAGGTACAGACGGCACCGACAGCAGCAGCAGCAGCAGCGGCAGCAGTAACGGAACCGGAGGCAGCCCGAAGCAAAAGGCGGCGATGAAAGTGAAGAAAGGCTGCAACTCGACCGACATGGGGGTCCCGGAGACCACGGAGGAGGAACTGCTGGCCAGCGCCGTGATCACTCCGGAGGATGTTCTGGGTTTGCAGAAGATCACAGAGAGTAAGTTTGGTTGCCACTGTGTCAGTTGTTGAGTGAGAAAAGGAGGACAAAGGTGTTAAAATGTTACAGCTCCTGTGGATGAGTCATATTTCACGTCATCCCCGTGTCCCCTCATTTATGTAATCTATACAGGCCCCGTACTAACATAATAAAGCCTCGTGGATCAGCGTCTGCAGATGCGCATGGTGGAGGTTTCACAGTGCATGGATGTGTGTGTGTGTGTGCACTTTGGAAACAAATGCATGAACAGACCGAATACATGATGGAGCAGGGAATGAGTCTAAATGCAGACGAGAGTTAATTGCTGAACATGCATCACTTATGTCTTATCCTATTAAATTACATCATCCCTTGAGTTGCATGTCCACTCATCCACTCATCAGGGCGACAGCATTTGACCAGCAAGGTGCAAGTGAGGTTTCTGAGGTGACTGAGGGGTCATGCTTCACAGCAGCCTGTCTGCCTCACATGTTTTTAGTACAGATGTTCTCACCTCTCATTTCTTATTCATCCTTGGAGATTGAAAACACACAAACACGGTGTTTTGGTCCTATTTATAGCAGATGCTGCTCTGTATTTTATCCCTGGATATCTGGATGGAAAGGTTAATGAGTTCAGTCTGCCCAGTCTTCAAAAAATACATAACACACAGACAGTACCGGCAAAATCATGAGAGCATTTTAACACAGATAAAATAATAAACACATTTAGACATAAACAACTGCAAAACCTGTATCAAGAGGCAATGGTTAAGGTTGTGGTTCATTTGAGTAACCAAAAATGTAAATTTACTCTATATGTAACTAAACTAAATATATATGTAATATGTACATTTGCAGATAACACCCTGTATGAGCTAATATGGGACTTCAAATACACCATTGTGGGTCTGCAAATATAAAGTACGCAGGTATTCAGATACCTCAGATTACTAAATGTACTCCTGCCTACTGTGTGTCAGGTGATGCACCTAGAGATTAGAGGTCCACTGTCAGCATGAGGCCTTTTACGCTCAGTTTGACATGTGCATGGACATTTCTGAATATGTTCCTACCTGAGTGCACAAAAGTTACACCTAAAAGTAATAACAGAAGGATGCTTATTGGTTCCTGAAAAAAGAAATCTGCAAATAATAAGTGAATATACAATACTGTGCAAAAAAAGTTCTAATATATGTATTTTTCAGTCTCCTTTATTAAGATACAGTTTGATATATGTGAAGTATGTACAGCAGGAAAAACAAAAGTTTCAGGAAAAAAAACAGCTTCTGTAAACCAAAGTGGTTGCATTTAGTGTGACCTCCCCTTGTACTATAACCCCCTTTGTTCAGACAATATGAGATTTATTACATTAATTTTCTGATGTTTTTTTTCACCAAGTTTCATTCAACACATATCAGATATATCTAGTTGTTTTTTCTGATTCTTGTCATGGGGTCAGGGGTGATACTAAATACTAACTTTAACCTTTACAAGTGATTTATTTCAGTTTTTTGAGTACCTTTTAAGGCCGTGCACATATTTCCTGTATTTTCTTATTGTATGTGAAGAAAAGAGAATGAGAAATAAATATGTATGCTCATTTCAAAACAACTGCAAAAACAACAAAGCTAGAGGTGGCCTAAGACTTTTGCACAGTAATGTATATCTAATATGTAAGTTTAAAGACAAGCAGACTGGATTATTGTAGCATTTTACTTTTGTGGTTGATTTGAATGGATCTTATATTTCTGCACTTCATATACACTACTGTGGGTGAGGTCTATCTCCAGCAATATATCATAATACAGTATGATCATTTATTTTCAGTGTAACTACAGCTGTCAAATGTAAATAGTGCATTAAAATATTGAATCTTCCCCTTTGTAATAGAGTACATAAAGGGATTGTGGTTCTTCCAAGTGCTTTTAAGTACTTTTGTAAATGTACTTGCATCCCTACTGTGTGTCAGATCATGCACTTTCAGCTTAGAGGTCTATTGTCAACATGTGGTCTTTTATAGTTTGTCATGTGCACAAACATTTCCAAATATGTGAGTGCACTAATGTGTACATCAAAAAGCAATAACAGGGGAAGGAGTTGCTTATCAGCTCCTAAAAAAAGCAATCTGGTGTATAATTTCAAGGCAAAAGCTCTTTTCTGCGTCTTTTAAGCAGCTTATTCATCATGTCACCATGAAAATGTGGATGATAGCATTGTGTAGCACTTAATCCAGCTGCCGCTAATTATGTCACACCATTAAGACTCAAGCTCCTTACAGAGAAACAGAGGGCTAGATCGCTGCCAGGGAGCTCTTACTGTGTGTGTGTGTGTGTGTGTGTGTGTGTGTGTGTGTGTGTGTGTGTACACCTACAACCATCACTGAACCCAGGTCTTAAAGCAGCAGTTAGCTAACAGGTGGACAGCAGGGCATCTGACTATTTAAAGCCCAGAACAACACCTGACTTACACAACATTGTTACATTAGCAGTTACGATACATACAGAGTGTGAGAACATGCAAACTGCAGGTGGGATGGTGAATGCCTCCAGGTTATTTGTAAAGGTGTTCTGCATCTTAGTGACATAACACATGAAAGAATACTGCCGATGTATTTTACACAGGTTTAAATGTAACGTTTTAAGAAACAACACTGAACACAAAGATATTAAAAGGCATATTTTTCCTGTTTATAATCCAACTTAAGCCAATAATTCCGCTCTCTTTCTTAGATTCATCAGCTTTTTAATCTAGTTTGAGATAAAACAGAAGGTTTGTTTTTTTTTCCGTCAAGTCCAACATACTAAAACAAGAAGAAGAACTCAGCTTGTCCTTATGTATACAAGTCATTATAACTCCAAAAAACTGTGTAGGAGCATATATTTTCTTTAACCAATTTGTAAGAAGCAGAAGAGGAAAATGTGTAGGCAGGGCTGCGAAAGATTTATTTGATGAAATTCTCTATAAAAATTGTCACTTAGATTAAAAAATCTCTTATCTTTAAGAACGTACTTGAATAGAAGCGATATCATAAAACTGTATTTAAAGTAGGGGTAGGCGATCTTGTAAAAATATTATATGATGATCTGTTAAAGTAGACCACAATCTATAATCTGAATCACAGTCCTAAAAAATACAGGCGAGACACAACCAAACTACCTGTAGTTACCTGTAGTTCCTCTGATTTTTAGAAGCTTATGTTGTGTGTAATGACTTCTTGCAGCATGATTTTGAAATAAAATTATTATAATATTGATAATATCTAGACGTAAACATGGGTCTACATTTTCCTTGACACACAGCTGCAGTGTTTCCATTAATTAGCCAAATTGTCACCTGATTCCACCTGCTGGAGTTTTAGACTGAATCAGAAATGTTTCACTGCACATTAGAGATCAGAAGCCAGACCCACAGCTGATGAGCTTACGGCAATTCTTTGTTATCATTTTTTCAACAGTGGCAAAACAACAAGTTAACAAAGAACAAATCCCAGCATTTTAGTGCCAAAAGATGGAAAGTAAACACACTAAAATAAACTCTGTAGTTACCAGGTTAGTCCAACACTATAAAATACTGTCATTTCACTGATAAACAGGCCATGTAAAACAAATGGCATATGAGTATTTTTTAATGACACAAATTATATGATCTCTCTAGAAAGTAGATAATGTGTTAGAAGTAAAACTGCTTGATTTGAAAAGGAAGGGTTACATTTATCCCCATATCTCTATTATCATTTTAAGAGTGTAGTATATTTTTTAACATCATCCTTTTATATGTGAAATAGTAGCAACATGCTGATGCTGATTTGCATTGAGTGTTCAAGAAGCAAAAAACAAAAAAATCTTCTAGCTACCATGAAACTATTTTTAATCACAAGTCTTCAGATTACTTTTTGACTAACCAGCTGTCTGTGATATTCATTTTCCATACTGGTTCAGTCTCTGTTGTGTTAGGTGAAGGCGGATGTGTCCTGGACATGTAGGCAGTTCATCCCAAGCCCATGATGCTCAGTTTACTTAAAACAAAAACAGGGAAACCTAAGGAGACATTTTTACTAAAAAAAATGACAAATGGCAAGTAATTACTTCACTGTCCTTCATCTCCACTGTGTAAAAGGACACAATAGGATTAATAAAGTACCTCAGATTAGTATGAAAGAATCATACATGAGTAAATGTAGTTACTTTTCACTGTTGCTTGATGTTTTTTAACCTGGCGTGTGTGTGTGTGTGTGTGTGTGTGTGTGTGTGTGTGTGTGAGAGAGAGAGAGGGTGTGTGTGTGTGTGTGTGACTTATGTTAGTGAGTCTTTATGAGGCTCGTTGTCCAGCTACTCAGCAATGCATCTGAGAATATCGTAATGATTTTGTCTCCCACGCTGAACCCTATTATGGTCTTGGAAACTCTCACTTTCCTAGCTCTCAGCGTCATCGCTAGAGGCAAGGAGAGGCATGTGTGAATCTCCACAACAACATGGATACACGCTTGAATCACTACGGTAACGTGAAGCATCTCCCCCTTGGTTACAGCCAGCGGAGCGTGCATCTCTGTTCTCCCACACACATCCTCCTCTTTACTTCCCTTTACTTTCCCTTCTGTGCCAGTTGTGTTTTCACTTTAGAAACCTCAAGCAGGAATGTACAAACACACACACACACGCAGTCGCCGGTGGTCAAACAAAGACGCAACGAACCTGAACGCTCTCCCGACGCTGACAATTTTCTGTTGCTCTGTGACTCGTCTCTCTCTGATTTCCTCACCGCTGATACTCGAGTGGCTGGAAATGACATAAAACACCAAGACTGACAACAGTGTCAGCCAGACCGAGGCCAACCTGCTGATATTTAAGGAGGAAAACTATTTATGTCACATACGTTCCCCTCAAAATGACTTTCATACAGTTGCCGCTAATCATTTTCTGCACCATCCATCTGGCAATCAAAGCAGGCTGTGAGATTAATTAAGATTTACTTAATCATAGACAGAACAGGCTTTCTGCTCAGCTGACTGGTCTGATCCAAACTGATGTTTTTAATCTGTCATGACACATTACAATCCCCAGGCTGCAGAAAATGTGTCCCTGCGGAAACACTGTTTTATGGTACAGACTGTGACATTTATCACCGCGGTCGTGTAATCGATATCTAAGCATGTAGTGTGCAGGATTTAGAGGAACTAATTGCAAAAAATGGCATGAATATTCATAATTATGTTTGCATCAGTGTGTAATCACTTAAAGATAAGAATGTTTTTGTTATCTTAGAATGTGCAGTTGAAGCCGTCTTCCTCAGAGTTCACCATGTTTTTACCATATCTCAAAGAAGACAAACTATACACAGGTTCCTGCAAGAGCTATTAGGGTTTATATTTTGTCATTTCTTTGAGCAACGTCACTGCTAGATGGCACTAAATCCTACACATGGCACCATAATCACATCTTCTATCTGGCTAACAGTGGATTTTTATGGTAAAAATTAGGAAAATGATTGTATCCTTATAATTTAATCACTATTTGATGCGAATAATTGTATTTTCATCTTCAGTAGCTACAGCAGCATTGTTTTGCTGTTGTTTACCAAATTATTTCTGATGGATTAGACAAGAATAATAAGTTGATAACACAAAGTATGTGTGTGATTGAGATACTGTAAAGGACTTGCATGCATTTCAAAGTTCGTCATTATTTTGTGATTTGTTACCAGGACAAACAAAGTAGAAGTACATATTTCTAGCTTTGGGCTGATGCTGAGTACTCATAGTTTAACAGCAGTAGCTAAAATTATTTTCTCGACTTGTTTGCTTGTCAGAAATTACGGGAAAGTTGGGTCTTGTTTAGTTCACTGTGATTGTGGAGGAAAGAAACCAGAACATATGAATCTTAGAAGTTGGTGTCAGACGATTTGGACTTCATGAAAAAATACTAAAACTCATTATTAATTATCCAAATAATTCAAGTCAAGATTCTTTATTGTCATTGTAGAAACATTTAATGAGATTCAGGTGGACCATGCTCATTAAATATGCTAAAAACTTAGAAAATCTATTTAAAAAGTAGAAATATGTAATAAGAAGTCGTAAAACAATTAATACATTCATACCCTCATACTCTCACATACACAAATGACACATACCACTGTTTTTACTACACAAACACATTAGGGTCAGTATTAAAGTCCAAAATTGTATGATAAATAGTTGTTGACTAATTTGATAATTGACAGCGATGTTAACACATGTGAGAATCACAGTTTTGCTTAAACTACTTGCAGTTTAATAGACATGAGTTTAAATGTTGGTTAAACTCTCGTACAAACATTTCAGCCAGCACTGGTCTGCAACTTTTTACAAATTATCTGCTTCATAAATTAAATTTGCAAGATCTTACACATTTTAATAAGATGAATTGGAAAACAAATGACTAAACTGCTGGTTAGCTGATGTTTTCGATGAATATGATAATGTGTTATTACACATATATATTGGTTTATGTGCATTTATACAATACATTTATAAATGTTCTACTAGAAAGAACCTGAAAAGTGGATGTATTGTAATGGAAGTTTTGAAGTGGATCTGGTAGCTCTGAGACAAACATTTATTTTGAATAAAACACATTCTCTCATTAATTTGCAGAATTTTACATTTTTGACCCAAGTTTGTATCTGGGAAATACAACCAACCAGCATTTTTACTTTTTTATTTATTTATTTATTTTTTTTTTTATATTTTATTTTGGATTTTTCACATAACAGCAATACAGTTACATACATACAAGATAAAGCGACCTC
>JAPQRQ010000007.1:21460984-21471808 GCA_037367365.1 Apogon talboti
TAAAATGAGCTCAATATATAACATGTACAGCAGTGAGATACTACATAAACATTAATGCAGCATTGAAATAAATAAAAAATAAAACATATATACAGTACTGTGTAAAAGTCTTAGTTCAATATTAGATTTGTTGGTTTATTAAAGCTCTAATGACCACACATATGCATTTATCAGTTACTGTATTAAGATACAATCTGGGTATATGTAAAGTACTGTATGTACAGCAGTAAAAAAACAAAAGTTTCAAGAAAAAAACAGCTTCTACAAACCACTGTGGTTGTATTTAGTGTGACCTTTCTTTGCACTTAACATGTCTTTAACCCTTTTGTTCAGACAATTTCATTCAACACGTCAGATGTTTCTAATTGTTTGTGCATCTTTTAAGGCTGTGCGTATATTTTCTGTAGTTTCTTGTTGTATCTGTAGAAAAGAAAATGAGAAATAAATACATATGCTCATTTTAACCCTGTAAATGCAACATAGCTAGAGGCGAACTAGGACTTTTGCACAGTATTTTCTAAAGGTCTAGTAAAACACTGACAAGGACCTTTTAGTGCACAATGACAAGTTTAACTTTTCCAACTGGATGCACAGTTTGCTGATAATACTTACACACTTCAAGGTGTGAATTCAGGTCTGTTACTTGGAGTTTAATAATTTCACGGTGCTGTGTCAGCACTTTTACTTGATCTAAATGATCTGCAGTACAGGTGTAGAAGTTTTATTTTCATAGTTGAGCCGTACTGATCAAATGAAAATCAGTCGGTCTGTTTTTCTAAAGTCCATGGTGACTTCCTCAAGGGAAATACATTCACTTTTTTACTGTGATAGAAATTCACTCATTCATTCATTTTCTGAGCCGCTGGATATGTTCACATCCCAGGGCTGAGATATACAGATGAACAACCATTTACTCCCACATTCACACCTGTGGGTGAATTAGATCAACCAGTTAACCTATTAACCTCCTGACTACCCAGGAAAGTACAAGCTTTGACTTTTTTACATTGCATAATTGCCTTTATTGGAAGTAGCACGATGCAACAGTTTTTTCAGATGCATTTTTAAAATTTTTGTGGAATGTCCTTTGCAGTGGACAGTGTTTATTTAATGTTTTTTTTTTCTTTTTTTTAATAGAGCTGTGATAATCTTATCCACTACAGAGGACAAAAATGCATTGCTGGTAGTCAGGAGGTTAAGGTGCATGTCTTTGGACGGGTGAAGGAAGCTGTATTATCCACAGAGAACCCACACAAACATGATGCAAAGTCCACACAGAGGGCCCACACTGACTGAACCCAGGACCTTGATAGAAATGACACACTATTAAGATTTAAGAGGCTGGATTAACTGATAAAGAGAATAGATGTAGGACCTTGATACTGGCAGAAGGTTGAAGACCAAAAATGTGTTTCTATGTTTGTACCATTTAAGGTCCATATAGTGCGGTCTCTAACAGCAGTGATGTTTTTATCTCCAGTCAGAGACATGATCCAACACCCGTACGAGACACAGTCCGACAGCTTCTACTTTGTGGACAATAAGCTGGTGATGCACAACAAGGCGGACTACTCATACAACGGGGGCACATAAAGACGACACACAGCGACACAAGAGACTGGTGGATGTAAGGACTGACCCAAGGGACGATCTGGGGACGCTGGTGGGTTTTACATCCAGTCGACCCGGTGGTCTCTCTCTCTCTCTCTCTCCCCCCTCTCTCTCTTTCCTCTCCCTCTCTCTTTATCTTTATCTGTCACCGACTGATCAGCAGCGGTCCGACGCATCAGGAGAGAAAACGCCCGTGCAGACAATGTGTCAGTGTTAAACTGTGTGCGTTTGTGTGTGTCAGAGCCTAAAAAAAAACACACACACATGGATGAACACAGTCCGTGTCTGCAGCATCATGTGTGAAAAACCAGCAAGTAAGAAACTTAGGGTAAAATCAAACAGTTCCTGCCACGTCATGAAGTAACAATGGGGAAAAAAAACTCTTAAAATACAGATAGAAGTTATTTTTTTCATTCCTGTACATGTTCAGGTTAAGAAATAAGTGTTGCATCTTAATAAACAAAAAAAAAGGGTTTTTAGAAGTAAAAAAAAAAAAAGTTGGGAGAGATTTATCTCAGATTTTGTGAGTGTTTCTGTATGAGTGTGTGTGTGTGTGTGTGTGTGTGTGTGTGTGTCGGCCTGTTTGAAGCATGATTACTGCTCTGGTGAAATTATTTAGACATAAGTAATGGTCCATCATGGTCATTTACTGTAGTTTACAATAGATTTCCAAAAGCTGATAGCACATTTTGTACACAGTAGGCAGTGCTGTAGGTAGAGACGGTGAATCTGTCAGACCTGCTGTAATTCCTGATTCCTTTAATCCTCGGTTCCTTATTTCTTTTACTGCGTCACGTGACCTGTATTTACCGTAGAGAGCATGTATTTATTGTCTTAGCTCAAAGCACAACATCTCTGACATGCGCCAACAGTGAGGACAGGTGTAAAGGTCAGCTGATGTGCACTGGCCATAAACATACTTTGTCATCTGCGAATGTTATTTTCACAACTTATTTATTTTAGGTTGATCATTTCAGTTATTGAAAGCCTAAATTTGCACTGTTTGCGATGGTGTCCAGGTAAAACCTTTAAAACTCTTCAAAAGGGGAAAAGGGAAAGTCGCAAATGTTACTATTTTTCAGTCGTTAAATGCGTGAAGAAGTGAAGATTTAAGACTCTGGGGAATGTAGCAGAGATAGATGAATGAACAAGTCACACCTAAAACATCATATTCTCATGTTTTGTTTTGTTTTTTTGTGTGTGTGTGTTTAATATGTCCATCTTGTGGCTCTTTTATTTCCACTTCTGCCATTTTTGTTTCTGTTTTCTATATTTTTATCTCATTGTTTTCACATTCCAGTGAGTTAGGACCTGAGCGAGTTGATCTGCTGGTGTTTCGTACTCGGATCCCACAGAAAAGCAGAAAGTATATGAAGATGC
This sequence comes from Apogon talboti, assembly GCA_037367365.1. Taxonomy (NCBI): domain Eukaryota; kingdom Metazoa; phylum Chordata; class Actinopteri; order Kurtiformes; family Apogonidae; genus Apogon; species Apogon talboti. The sequence continues at coordinate 21,463,976 of JAPQRQ010000007.1, forward strand.
CTCTCGATATGTGAAATTAGCCTCCTTTTGTGTTTGTACTGTACTTAGATACACAAGTACACAGGGATGTTTTTTTTTTCTGTTTTATTTCCGTCACACCTGAACGTATTATCTGATTTGAGGCGTTCAAGTCTTGTAAAAATCTGCCTGTGTGGAAATTATTTGCAAACATTAGAGCTGCAAGTCGGATGGAAATTACCTTAATGTTTGTTTTCCTATCAGCATGACAAAAAAAAAAACAAAAACATATTCCTCTGTGGCACAAAGTCATCAACAGCTGTTAGACTTTGTTTTTCCCTGAGGGTTCTTTGGAGTGGGTTTGGCCTGTGGTAGCTCCTAATTGTGGTTTTTGGGGAGTAGAGTAGGAAATAACAAAAGCAGGAAAGCTGAAACTAGTGAAGTGGCTGAACTGAAGGAAAAAAATTGACCTGAATGTTTTTGTCAAAAATGTAGAAAAGATAAATGTAGAACAGATTTATTTATGACTGATTGTGACTCATGTAAAATTATTTTGAACTGATGTAAAGTTTTTGACAGTGAAAATGTTGGTGTGACTGAACAAAAGTGAAATAAATAAAAATTTATGGGATTTTTTGGACATATTTGTGTGTGGACTCCTTTATCTGCATTGTTGATAGAAGAGAGGGCATGCACCGTTCACATGATGTTTTATTATCAGAACACAAAACATCTGTTACATAAAAATCTACTCTTTAAAGTAGAAACACACTGGAAACTTTGCTCACACATCTCTTCTGCTTTACCTCCTGATTATCGCATTTAGTCGCAATAAATGGTGAATACTAGCCTCTGATCTTATCGTTTTGGCAGCTTCTTATCTGAAAGTTATCCTTCAACCAAGCTTTTCATCTGTACGTGCTGTATACAGTCTTGGTAAAACCTTCTGTTACTGATTTCTGCTCTTTCCTCCTCTCACCTTCTTTAACCATAAGACATTCCAGCATCAGCTCTTCTTTATTGATACATTTTTCTAATCATTATTATCTATTATTGTAGATCTCACCTTATCTGTTAAACTTATTACAGTAAGAATTTCAAACAACAGTTCCCAAAAATTACGAGACAAGAAATATAAACTCAATGCTTGTAAGATAAAAACAGTGTGGAAAAACACTGGTAAAAAATAAAATATATTACAGAAAACAAAGATCCAACAAAAGGACCACAGCAATAAGTTAAATTAACTGATGCAATTAAGTTAATTCTAGCTCATTTACATTTTGTCTGTAAACACATGATCTCTCCAAAATCACATCCATTTTTAACAGACAGTGTGAATGATAAATAAATTGATAACATGATATCACATTCAGGGAAATGTATAAGAAATGACCTTAGGACATGAATGATACAGATAAAAGTCTGATGTTTATCTGATATGTTCATCTCTGTTTCCTCATCAGTTTTATATTTTTACAGATTTGTAATGGGTGGTTTTCTACTGACTGAAGTTCAGCCGACTGGGAAACAGAGGTGCATTATCTTTGCATGTCTATCCTTTCAATTAAGTAAATTTTTTAATATTTCCCATATTTTCATCAGCTTTCATTTCACTTGCGCCTCTTTCTCTCATTTTTAGCATTAACCAAAGCCTCTGCAACTTATTCAGGGTTTGACATGTGTAACGTTGGCCCAGTCGGGGAAGGTGGCCATGTTAAACATGGAAAATCCCCAGGTGTTGATTCCTAAATTAATGGACAAAATCCCAATGATATTCAGCATGAATCCGGCTTTCACCTGGAGGAACAAGGAAAGAAAGTGGCTCAGAAAAACAAACTGTTAAAGTGTGGATCTTTTCAGCCACAAAAGCCTCAGAACACCTCTATTGATAATAATAATTAACAATTTTTTTAAAAAAACTAGGGGTCTTTACTCTGGTTCAGTTAAGATTTGCTACACTATGAAGGGTAAAAACCAGATAATAAGGGAAATTATTATCTATTAACTTCCTGGTTAATGAACGTCATTTATAATTCAGTTAATGATATCACCAATCTGGTCAAATGGGTAATGTTCATTAAGTATATGACTTAATGTGCAATTACCTTTTTTTTTTTTTATTCAAGACTCAAATCAGTTCACAGTCAGACCAAAGTATTGTCATTTTTAGTTTTTTTGGTGGTGAAATAATAATGTCACATATTTCCATTTGATTGTTCAGGGATAAATAAAGGCATAAATGATCACTTTCACTATATGTCACTGTTCACTGTAATTTCTAGGCTATTAAGTGAGTAAATAAAGGAAAAAATAAGCCAAAAAATCAGGCAAAAAATATTTTTTTCAAAAATTCTTCCATTTTGTTCCTTAATCCAAAAAACTTGTAATGTTCACTATATCAGCCATATTTAAATCAGTCCATGAATCTCGAGGTAAACACTAAAGTAGCACTGATATTGTATCATATAATGTTTTATTTCTGTATTTGTGATGTGTCATGGTTTTATAGATGAAGACTAGGACTATCAGTAACTATGTCATCCGCATTTGTTTTGTGTTGAATAAAAAATTAAAACATTAAGAGTAAGTGCATGCATGACTCTCACCATATCGAGGACTTTGAGGTTTCCAAAGGAGAATGCGATGGCGTTGGGCGGCGTCGCCACTGGCAGCATGAAGGCCAGGGAGGCAGCGATGGTGCAGGGCAGCATCACGTACAGCGGGTGGATCTTAATCGCTGTCGCCTGAAAAACCCAGCAAACTTTAATGTCATGTGTTTATGCACAGAGGTGTGTTCTGATTCTGAACTTGTGTTTTACCATGGAGGCCAGGATGGGCAGGAACAGCGTGGTGGTGGCGGTGTTGCTGGAGCATTCTGTGAACGTCGCCACCAACAGGCTGAGCAGCATCGAGATGGCGAACGGGGGGATTTCCTCCAAAGGCGCCAAGCTCTGTCCTAACCACGTGGACAAACCTGACTCCTGTAACACAACATTTTCACATTTACACATTTTGGAACAGTACAGTAGGAAAAAACAAAAGATTATTTATTTGTGTACTCTTTATTTACTGAGATTAGATATAAGAATGAAGAAGAAACACAAACAAAAAACAGAAACAAGCAACACAATATACCAATAAATCAATAGAATAGAATAGAATAGAATAGAATAAGCTTTATTGTCATTGCAAAATACCATTGTACAGTGCAATGAAATATGGTTTTATGTTCTGTAAAATACACACATCAAATATGAACAGTCAAGAATAAAAATATAAATGCCAATATATAAACTAGTCAAGTTAACAGAAAAATTTGCTTGATGGATAAAAGTTGATGCCGTAACCCAGACAGCTTGAAAACAATACACAAGTGTTCTGCACAACTTTGAGAACCTCTTTAGCACATAATCAGTGGTCAAACCTCTACTGCAAATCTACCCACCAGTAAGATAACTGAGCCTTTCAAGCACATAATCTGAGGGTACACACCTCACTGCCGGCGGCCAGAGCGAAGCCTCCCCCCAGCAGCAGGATGATGTTCCAGGGCATTCGCTCATGAACCACCTGCCAGTTCAGCAGAGTAGGAGGAGACTTCACTGTGTTCCCTGTGAGACAGACAGAAAGAGTCACATCCACCAGGTAGTCATCAACTAACCTTAAATTACTGCACAGATTTTTTGTTCCTGTTGTGTAATATAACCACTGGGATAAGAAATACACACCGTCTTCGTCGATATAACCTCCACATCTGGGCAGCTGGGACGGGATGACGAAGAAGAGCATTGACATTAAAATGGCCACAGTTCCATCTGACACAAACCTGAGGGACACGATCAGAAGATACATATATATGAGATTTGTCTTTGTCTCTAGAATAGTTTCATTGGACGGCTATGGTTTTGTACAAATAATGAGACAAACAGAAAAAGGCAGATCGAGAGAGTGGAAAAAGTAGACTCACTCCTTCGGGAACAGCACCGTGGCCCAGCCGTCGATGAACCCGGGTTCTCTGGTGAACCACAGAACCACCAGCAGACTGAAGATGATGAGCACTGCCACCTCTGCAAACGTCATCCTTCCCAACTTCTTGTACTCCTCCTTCATCACTGCGAACGCCTCTCTGTCTCTGTCGTTTTTCCCGCCACAGCCAAACGTCTTCTTCAGGCTGAAATGAAGGCAAAGATGTTCCAGTTTTATTGACAAATCTAGATATCTGAAAATGTTTATGTGTTCGAAAAGTTTAATGTCTTGTTAAACTTTAACCTATAAAGACCCAGTTGTACTTTTGTGGCAGCTCCCAAATTAATTTTTCTCTATTTTTAACCTTTCTTAAGTGATATATCATCATTTAATCTAATATTAAGCTCTGTCTTTTGCATTTTTAAGAGAAAATCATGTATTTTCCTAAATTTAACCCAAAAAGACCCAAAAAACCATCTACTGATCTACAGAGATCAAAACTTCTCACTCACCACAGACTGTAATACATTTTTTTTTCCAAAATAACTTCCCATGGAGCACAGCTGGAAGGGGTGGGACTAACCCTAACCCTAACCCTAACTCTTTCTATACATTAAAGGTCAATTTAACTTTAAGCTCTGGAGCATTTAGCATAAAAAAACTGTGCAACACTGGGAATAGTATGTCTATGACCAGATATCTGTGAGCCTCCAGGTGAGATGGTCTTACTTAAAGCCCAGGAACAAAAACTGAAGCCAGAACCAGGAGAAGACCAGCATGAGCAGCATGTTTGGGAAGGCGAAGGCAAACCAGCTGGCGAAGTTGATCACATCACCGTTTTTAGGGAATAACCTTCACAGATAAACAGATAGTGGGAAATCAGTTTGTATGTCGTGTAGTTATTCCTCCTGCGTGTGCTTTTGTGTTTGTTATGGTCTTACTTGTCGATTTGGCCCTTGAGGATAAGGTTAGGGGTGGTGCCAGTGAGCGTGGCCGTGCCTCCGATACTGGCTGCGTAACACACACTCAGACTCATGCCTTTGTTCAGGAGGTCGTACTTCTCCTCTAATGCTTTCCTTTTCGACTCCTGCAGCGACTCCATAGTCAACTCAAGCTCATGCTCAACCTTGTCCTCCTGCTCGACCTTGACCTCCGGTTTCTTCTCAGTCACGTCCTGTTTTGTCTGCCCGGGTTCAAGCTCAAATGCATGGTTGTCTTGAGCCACAGATTGAAACTCCAGCGCATCTGCCCGAGCCTCAGTGGCTTTCAGCTGCTGAAGCACGGCGTGGGCGATGGGCAGCATCATGGCGGTGGTGGCCGTGTTACTGATCCACATGGACAATAAGGACGAGACGATCATGAAGCCCATCATTAACCTGGGACAAGGAATGTGAACAACCAGGAAGGGTCACATGAATTCAAGTCTAAATATTTGATTCTTGTGATTAATAATGTAATGAAAGCTGTCAAGAGAAATCAGAACTGTTCTGCACATTGTTAGTTTTCAATTCTCAGTTAATTTTGTTCACTTATAATATATTCATGGATCTTCCCTTCTGTGACATTCAGGTGATGTGGTTTGGGTGGATCATGTGGATGTGGGAACTAAATAGTATGTATTTATTTCCACATTATTAAGACCAGAGGTTCCAAAACGTAACCTTTTCACAGGTTCAGGCCCAAAAACTCAGTTTTATGTTTCCTCAGAACACAGATTTATGTTGTAATTTGTCATAATGTCTACCTTTCCAGTGTTATTTTGGCTATTAATCTAAATACATTTTGCTGGAATGTTTATTGCAAGATAACATTAGCAGTTGCCTCCAACACTGACAGGTAATGTTCATCAAACAGAAACACACCATCACCAACTAACAGACATGTGAACCAAGCATATGCTAATAGTGTTTTCATTCTTTTATATCTTATTATTGTTGTAGTATTTTTTCCTCTGCCAATTGTCAAAAAAAACAACTCTGTGACCCATTTTGGTGTCATACCCTGAGTTTGGGCAATACACTTTGACTATTATCACTTTTAGTTTATTGCTACTGTTTAGGAATGCACAACTGCAAAATTCTTGGCCAAGACAAATATTAGTCACAATGACATTTTAGCTACATACATGGCCGATACAGATGTTACTTTATGGTTTTTTTCTTTTGTTTTTTTTTGTTTTCTTCCCCCCTTAACAAAGAAATATTCATTATAAATACAAAAACAGTTAATAATCGTCATAGTCTTTCAGCCCTTCATTACATTATTTTTGAACAAACAGATTCAAACAAATCTCCTTAATTTAGTTGCTTTGAAATTAGTGTGATTCCAATGATTTTCAATTTTTTTCTATAATTACTTGAAATGTCCCTTGAATTGCTATGTGGTCTCGATACAAACATGCCACTACACTCTCTTTGTTTGTTGTAGATTAGGACAGGGTGGTGGTATGGGGATTTGAGGGTTTCTTACAGTGAAGGACGAACACCAACCAGCAGCAGAACTCTGAGAGCGATGCGTTTATGAAGCTTCCACTGCTCGACTGCGATGGCCACTAACAGGCCGCCGATGAACAGCATGTTAGAGTCCTTTAGATACTCGATACTAACCTGGAACCAACCACACAGCAGGAAATGTCAGGAGATAAACAGAACAAACTCAGATCAAATCAAATTTTATTCATATTGCGCCAAATCATAACAAAAGTCATCTCATGAGACTTTACATTCCATAAAGTGGAAAACAACCACTGTGAAGCCCGCTAAGGTAACCTGTGAACCTGGTGTCCCATTTAAAAAGAATGGCACATCCAGCTTGTTTTATGAGCAATAAAAGTAAAATGCTGGAATCAGCACATCTGTTAGTTACAGCTTCTGAAGAGCTCCAAAGGGGACGCAGGACAAAGCCTTACTGTTAACTGTAGGAAATGAGGGTCTAATCACTACAAGGAAACTGGGTTTTACTGCTCACATCAGTAAAGTTTTGGTACATTTGAGGTCAGATGTGAGTAATCGTTAAGTATGAAGAAATTTACCACTGAAGCCTTCATGATGCCCATCATGGGAAAAAGGACGACAGGCAGGAGCGCAGTCACAGCCAGAGGCATACACTCTGTGCACCAGTACAGAGCCATGAGGATGATGGCATAACCACATCGTGCCTCCTGTAAACACACACACACACACACACACACACACATACACACACATAATCAATACACTCAAAGCTCAATAAATGTTCAGTATTTTAAAAGACACAGCACCACATCAAGTGTTACATACGATACATGGAAACATGGAAAGAAACCTGATCTGATTAGATACTGTGAGTAAAATACAGTCGAATACAGAAGCACAAAGAGAGTATTAGTGAGTCGTACAGTGAAGTATATAATTCAGCTTTCAAGTCGTTTGGCATATCTCCAGCTTTTCTTTAAAGGCAATAAGACTTTACACCTGCAGATAACAGCAACCCTTGATCATAAAGCAAACACTTTGTCGTGCTCTTGTCTCTGAAGATAAATCTTTATGAGTCTTCAGTAAAAATCCAAAGACCCGTCACTAAAATGATCTCACTCAGCTCAGCTGGACTTCATTTTGTCAGAGAATGCATTTCAGAGGACTTTAAAAGATGAACAAAAACTATATTAAAAACAATATATGCTGTCATACATTCAAATTTTTGGAACAAACTAAAGATAACTATCAATAACACATAACTATCAATAATACACACTTGTTAATTTAGAGTTGAGAGTTGACGGGTGGAACAGAGAAAGAAAATATTTGATTTAATTGATTTTGTTTTATGAAGGACATTAAAATGGCCTTATGTGTAATATTGGCTGTGCAGGTTATCATCTATGCATGTTGTAAACCAAATACATTTTATTAGGAGACAGCTGTAGATTCA
>JAPQRQ010000007.1:21497952-21510688 GCA_037367365.1 Apogon talboti
GTCTGCCCCAGGGCAGCTGTGGATACAAACGTAGTTTACCACCACCAGAGTGAGACTGTGAGAGTGAATGAATAATGCATCAATAATATAAAGCACTTTGGGTGACTTGAAAAGCGCTATAGAAATCTAATGCATTATTATTATTAATGCGCAACTCAAAAACCTTTAGCATCATTTTCATCAGATGTGGACATGGTAACTGAGAGAAACACACTGTAAAATAACCACATCTTTTTCTCTCGTGCTCAGCTCCCACAGTGCTGCGAGATGTGAAGCCAGAGGCGAAGGTGATGCAGGAGGAGATATTCGGACCCCTGCTCCCCATCATATCTATCAGCAGCCTGGATGAAGCCATCAAGTTTATCAACAAACGAGAAAAACCTCTGGCTCTTTATGTCTTCACACCAGATGCCAAGGTTCCAAACAGGAGTCCCATAAAACCATAAAACTATACAACACATTCGTTTTTAGAAACGCAACACAGACTGATACTGAGGTGAAGACCGTGAACAAACCTTTATTTTCCTTTTCTTTAAAGATAATAAACAGAATGAAAGATGAGACGTCCAGTGGAGGACTTTTGGCCAACGACTGTCTGATCCACTACTCTGTCAGCTCCCTGCCTTTTGGAGGAGTGGGTGAGTAAACACAGGGGGGTGAAATGAAATACTTACAGGCAGAAATGAAGCATGTTTGTCAGCGTCAGATCATTCACCTGTGCAGTCTGCTGACTATGACTGAAAAGGTCACACCATGTTGGCTCCTCTACCTTCATTCAATCTGCTTCATATGTTATTAGAGCTACGTGGTAAGTCTAGTCTTTGAAGCAGATGCATGTCTCGCTCTGGCAGGTCCGTCTGGTCCTGCTCCTGTTCAGAACTCCACTAAACCAAAAACTGTTGTGGTCAGTCATGGCCTCTTTATATGATACATGAACTGCTGTTTTGAAGCAGTAGTTTGCTCCATTACCATTTTGTTCATTTTTGGTGCCAGAAATAGCCATATTTAGACAACAGAGTGTTATTTTACAGTCTTTACTGTAGCCATAAGTAGATTGGAGCTGTCTGTTAGAAAACAATATGTGTGAAAAATGGTCCATCAGATCACTTATCAGAGGATGCAAATAAAACAGATAAGACCAGAATGAGTCCTGGAAAGCAATTACACCATATTTTTTTAGAAATTATCTGCCTCAGACATTAAATGTGCAAAATGGTACTATTTTAATTAGATTAACTAGAAAACAAATGACAAAAGTGCTGGTTAGCTGATGTTTTCAATGTGTATGATAAAGTATTATTACACACATATATACAGTATGTTGGTTTATGTACACAATATTTATACAACAGATTTATAAATCTTTTACAAGAAAGAACCTGAAAAGTGAATTTATTTAAATGTGCAGACTGTTTTGAAGAAGGTCCAGTAGTTCTGAGGCAAAAATTCCTTTTGAGTAAATCCCATTCTCTCATTAATCCTCAGAATTTCACATTTTGACCGAAGGTATTGTCTTAGAAACTACAGCCATGCAGCATTTTAGACTTCATTTTTCTTTTTAGTGACCAGTGTTATTTAGGGACCATTTTTAGAGAACTTAAAATATAAAGACCTCTTTTACAAATGCACCTCTACCTTCATGTTAAGAGGTTTGATATGTGCAAATGCATACATCTGAATCATTTGGACCATACTTTAACACTACCAGCTCCCAAGCTCCATTTAATGTTTGTATATTGTTCTCACTTTTTGATGTTATGGATGTGTTGAAATACTTGTTGTATTGATATCAACATGAAAGCAGTCGTTATGTAAAAAGCCGGTTCATCTTCATATGTAAAAAACATATTAAGAAATAAGTTTTCAGTTTTTATGCTTGTGCTGTTTGGCTGCAGACACTCAAAAATAGCATTTTATAAACTCTTCAGTCCCTGCTGTAACATCGCTTTGCCGTAGTAGGTGTTACAGTAAATAAAAGCTGAACCATTGGCAAATATCAGTATTACAAGGGCATTTTTTCACTTGTTCACTTATTCACAGTCCAATCCTTTGTCTCTGTGTGTGCTTTGCTGCCCAGGTAACAGTGGCATGGGTTGTTACCACGGCAAGTTTACCTTTGACCAGCTCAGCCACCTCCGTGGTTGCCTCGTCAAACAGCTGAAGATGGAGGGGGTGAACAACATGCGCTACCCGCCTCACACGCCTAAGAAACTGGGCTGGGCGCGGTTCTTCATCCTGAACAGCGTGGACCTGGGCTGGGTGGGCCGCATGGCGCTGTTAGCTGTCCTGGCTGTGGTGGCAGCCGTTGTCATTCAGGTGAGTTATGGAGGGAGAAAGTGAAGCGATGAACTGTTGGGACACCTGAAACATTAAACACAGTGATGCTCTGTGTTTATCTCTTATTTGTTTGTCTTGGAATCATCAAGAAAACAACACTATTTACTTACATGACCCTAGACATGGTTTCAGTGGGTCCTTATTAAGTCTTTACACATATAAAATCCAATAATCCTAATTTTATTTTTGCTTAAATGTAAATTTGACAGGATTTAGTAATTGACTTCATTTAATTTTAAGCTAAAAGATATTGAAAATAATGACTTTGAAGCCCACTGCATACTCTCAAATTTGCCTTTAAAGGCAAAAAAGCAAGTGCCACAGCTAGTGTTGCTGTGTATTTACATCAGCAGGAAGTCTGGTTCTAGCATGACTGATGAAGAAATGGGTCTTAAATTGCTTCATAATGGTTTAATCTTTACCCTTGATAAAATCCACTGAAACCCTAAATAAACAAATGTGTGTGTCATCATTACAGTGCAAACCTGGTTTGCAATGTTACATTTGTATTTGTTACACCACCTTGTGGTTATTCTACTCCTTACTCTTCACTGCTCTTCCTGGTGTGTTACTTCTCCTTACATGTTATACAAGGAAAAATATCCAACTACCACAACTGACATGCATTATGTAGACAAAAGTAATGGGACAATTTGAACTCAGCGGTTAAAACAATAATGACAAAGGTCATAATTTTATTTTGAGATGTATTGCAATCAACATTCTTATTTCAGCTTCAGCTTCAACTTATTTGCATTGTCATCTAAAGTAATTACATCTGCTTCAGAATTTTTAACTTACCTTTCTTACCTTTTTTTTTTTTAATCATCATAATAGTTTTAAATGTTCTTTCTTTTAGTTCCTGAAATACTTGTCACGTTCTGACCATGAATAATGTTAAATATTTTAAAACAAGCAGTCATCGGTTTCTCCTGAAAAATCAGCTTTTAAACTTAAAATGAATATTGATTTGACATTTATTGTGATAATCATTGACAACAACTTATAATATTTTTTATCATGATGATAGTATAAAATCAACAGTAATGGGAAAGGCCTGTATGCTAAAGGTGTGATGTATCACAATATTTTTGTCCATCTATAGTAACAGTAGTGGAATGCAACCAGTACTTTTACTGCAGTACTGTACTTAAATTCAGTCTCAGCATACTTGTACTGACTTTATGGTACTTTTAATTTTCTGCGTCGTGATACTTGTTACTCTTTATATTAATAATGTAACTTTTTGAAATGAGTTGGTCTGCATGAAGAGTACTTTCATTTGTGATAGTTCAGTTTGCTTATGAAATTTTTATTATTGAATCCATAATTAAGAACTGTAATGGAGTATTTCTGTACTGATGATATTTATAGTTTTCATAAGTGACCAGTCTTCGTCCACCTCTGCTTGTCGGTGTCTTGCTTGTGACCACAGAGGAGAAGAGATTTAAGTCTAACCACCTCTAACTGAATGATGTCTCCTCTCTGTTTCCAGAATTACCTTCTTTGAAGATGACAAGAGAAGATGTAAAGTTCAGACTGAAGCTTAGATCATCACATCAGTAAAGTTTTGTATAAATCAAAGCGCCATAATCTTTGGACCATTACAGCAGCAATACACTAGGTAACTCACAGTGGCCTTAAGTCATTTAATGTGTCATTAACAGTGTCAGACATTTCAGTTAGGATTAATTTTTAATGAAGGTAATTATTTATTCCCTTGTATGACTCTTATACTATTATATGTGTGCGTTACACATGTTCCATTTTTACAGTTTAGGTTCATATCTTAGACAAAGAAACATTGTGCTCTGACTTTTGATGTTTGAGTGATTTTAAATGCAGTATGTACTAACTATTATATATGAAATATACGATATAATTCTCCCACAAATATTGAACACTCAATGAAGGACCTGAAGAGACCGCCGGTATAATGTACCTATTTTGCATTAAGTCATGACGATACTAATGTTTTTATTATGAGTCCATTATATTTCAACAGCGAATGAGTTATTAATGTCATATTCAGCCTGAAGGTACTTGATAAATGTTTGCTATTTTTAGTGTCATGTCCCATGTGAAGGATGTTTTCACTGTATTTTACTGAGAGACCAAAATATGTGGAAGAACAGAAGGTAAATGTCATGAACTGTTGAAAAATATCTGATAGTTGTAGCTGCTTGTTATCAAACTATTACATTTTATGGAATTTGTGATTATTAGCTAAATGCATATATATTTGATTTATATAAAATAAATGCATATATTTCTCCACGTACCAGTTTGTGGTTTGATTGTGCATGTATTATTACTACATGTTTATTCTTTCTTCCTTTCTTTCAGTCATCCAACATCATATCTCTGTTTTGATTATTGATCAGTTTAATCAGTGTAGATGCTTATGATTTATGAAAAGGGGCGGGGTTTGGTTTGTGGTTTATTCTCCTCTTTAGAGGTCAGTGCTCATCAGAGATAGTTCAGGTTTACATGGTTGAATCCTCTGCGGTGGTTAGAGTTCAGGGGTAGTAGGAGAGGACAGAGGGGTTTCTGAAGCCTTTGACGTCATTATTTATTTGGTTGTGTACTTGTTTAAAGTGCTGTCCATTTTATTGTCTTCTGATAGCTCCTTGACCCCTGCTCCCACAAATAACCAACTGTATCCTCTAAACTTTATACTTTCCAAATGGAGTAAAAAGTACTCGAAGGTCTATAGGTTTAAGTTCATCAAAGCATTAGTATCTACAGTACCGGGTTCTCAGACAGCATGACTTCATGAATGACTCAAATTGAACTTTACAAACTCAGTATCTGATTCGTCCACAAGGTGTCTGTCTTTCGTCCTTAAGACACCTGACAAGTTCAGGTGATTGGTCAGCGTCCACACACACACACACACACACATACATGCACACACCTTTTGTCACACTCTTCTGACCGTCTCCGTCCTTCAAACTCTGCTCAGAGTCAGTATGTGAAGGCAGCTTGAACGTTGTCAGGATCTCGTCTGGTGCTTCTCATGGTCCTGATTATGGATTTTTCTCTCTACCTCCTGACTCTGCTCTCTCTCCTCTCTTTGTGCACAGGTAAGACACACACAGCGATGTACATCACACTTTCGGTTAACTTTTCTGGACCTAGAGTTAGCACCGGGACTGTGGCATCCTTGTTATATTATTAACCTGTAAATTAATTGTTACTTTAGTTTAACATTAGTATTAAGTTGCAAAGGTTGGTTATTAAAACTGCAGAGATTGTTCCTATTGTGGAAGTGTTTTAATGCCAAGACTATAAAAAAAAAAAGAAAAATAGGTCAGTATCACATCACAACACGAAAAGTTTATTGTTACAAGATATTTTACATTATAACAACTTGTTTTTTATGTTCTGATAAGATATGTACATAAAATAACTGATTTTTTATATTAGAACAACCTGTAAGTATAACAATACACCTGAAACATGAAATATGAAGTTATGGTATATAGATATAACAATGAATATATGTTATTGTAATGGGATAAGGTTGCACATTGTTATAGCATGAAACTATCTTTTCAAAATATCAAACATCACCTAAATAAACCATCATGCTGATCTATATTTGTTTTCTGATGTGACAGCTATTCACTGCCATAGCGTTGTAATACTTTGAACTTTTAACATTTTACAACAGAGACTTTGTTTCTTAACTGAATTATTTTTTCTGGAACATCTGCAATATTTTCCTGGAGTTTTTATTGTAAAGTTCTAAAGTACTACATCTCAGGACTAACCAGACTAATGTGGGTTTGATCGTGACTGGAATAAAACCAATGAACGTTTGTCTAAAGGGGCCTCAAGTCAAAAAAAAAAAAAGCACTGATTTCAGGAAGTCTCTCTTGTGAAGACTGTCTTTGGTTTGACTTTTGACCGCTCAGTCGTCCACAGGTGTATGAGCCAGGTGGAGACATGCCAACTCCACCTGTGCATTGTTCTCAGTCGGTGAGAACCGTTGTCTCCTTTCAAAGCATGGCATTGTGGGAGGCAGCTGGGTTAATCTGTGTTCCTATATTAGCTAAATGGTTCTCTATAGCGCCTTTCATTCCCATCGTGGAGTCACATACTGGAGTTTCATTCACATGAGTAATACAATAGACGGCCGCAGTACAGAGCTAAATGACTTCATCAGCACCTGTGAGATGGACACGTTAATGCAGCGCTGCAGTCACAGATGAGGTTACTGAGCCACTCAGTACAATCAGTGTAATCACAGTCTACTTCTATATACACACATTACATAACATTCTGTCAATTATCACATCTAATGTAATAATGGCTTCACTTTAGCAAACACTAATTGAAAATTATCATAAAATAATGGACTAAAACACTACAGTACATGCTGGCTAATTTAATGATATAATGTAATACAGTAGAAGACACATTTGCCCAAATAGTGATGTTGTGAAAAAGTGATGTTGCCAAATGTGTTAATTATGAGGCGATACATTATTATCACCTACACTCATTTTGGGGGTAAATGAAGGTGATGTACTGTATATGTAACACCTGAGTATCCACATATATGACAAGACTAATATATGGTTCATTTTATATGTTATTATCTGTTGTACATGCACAAGGGATACACACATATGTCAACATATGAAATTCCATTTTCTAATAAATAGTACTGTCAGTGATCTCTTCATTTTTTTACAGAGCTCTAGGTAATTCAAGACATGAATCTGTGTTTAGTTTACTTACTTTACTTAGTTTATTTTCATTTCCTTCAGGATGTTCCTTTTATTTATGCACAGAACATACAATTGCCTTGGTACTAAAAAAGTAAACTTGCCTTACCCTACTTTAGTAGCATAAATCCTAAAAGTAGTTCACCTACATAAAAAAAAGTACAACTTATAATTAATTCAATTTAACAGT
Organism: Apogon talboti; assembly: GCA_037367365.1. Classification (NCBI taxonomy): domain Eukaryota; kingdom Metazoa; phylum Chordata; class Actinopteri; order Kurtiformes; family Apogonidae; genus Apogon; species Apogon talboti. Next base: position 21,505,216 of record JAPQRQ010000007.1, read on the forward strand.
CCTTTAACATGATCATTTACTATTTTGTTCTTGGAATAATAATTGTTTATGTGCTTTTCAGCATAAGCATCTTTATTCTTCTTAATCTAATAGGTTTTAGAAATAGTGGGGCTTCACACTTTAGTGTAAAAGTCATATTTTTCTATGCATACAAACTTAAACTAGACTTTTAAAAAAATGCATGAATTTTACACCTCTAATAAATAGTAAAATATTTACACATACCTGTACTTGGTTTCACTTCAGATGGACATACTAGTTGATATTTACAGAAACAAAGTACTGTTGAAGGTCGAAAAGAAAAGAAAAGAAAAGAAAAGAAAAGAAAAGAAAAGAAAAGAAAAGAAAAGAAAAGAAAAGAAAAGAAAAGAAACGAAACTCCAGCAGCACTTGTAATGCATACAACAACGTAAAATTAAGAAAGTTTTTCTGCCATTTTGCAGATGATTAAATTGAATACACACACACACAGCCAGAAATCTTTAGCTGGACAAACAACTACCCTCCACATATGTGCACATTACTGCTGCATCAGTTCAATAATTTATGACTAGAAGCAGTTTTATCTTATAGTATTCAGTTGCAGCAGATGCTGTACATTTTACTGATAATCCTAAAAGATAAATGAAGTATGGGATTACTAAGGAAATCTTAGAATTAATCATTATCTTGATGTGTATGTGTGAGAGGGACGAAGTATGTTGTCCCTCTGACTTATTAAAGGTCAGCTGATAAAACTGCTGACGGATGAAAAACACTGCAGTTAATATAGCGTGAATGTGAGTATTTATTAACTGAACCTGTATACACTGTCCTCTGTGCATATGTGTGTGTGTTTTGTGGAGCTGAACCGTCTGCTGCCCTTTCTCTGCAGCTCAGTGGTGTTACCAGAACCAGTACTCCTGTGATGACACGTGCAGAGGTGAGTTGAGACGAACCCCCAAAGACCTGAACCCCTCTGGAAACCTCTAGAATGGGATCATAATGTATCAAATGAGGCTGAGCATGTTTTTCCTTTAGATGTGGCATCAGGCAGAAATGTGAAAGACGCCTGAAAATCGCAATAGATTTCTGAAGTCAAGTTAACCCATGAAGACCCACTGCTACTTTTGTGGCAGTTCCCAAATTATTTTTTCTCTCTATTTAACCTTTCTTAAGTTATTTGTCACCATTTGTTATAATATTATCCACCTTATTTTGTGTTTTTTTCCTATATTTATTTTACTGATTGTGTACTGTAGATGTTCATTAAAGTCAATTGTTAAAACATCAGAAACAGTAAAAACTGAAGAAAAAGTCACTTTTTAAGCAAACTATTTCATTAACCAAGAATAAAACCCAATGTGTCCATCCACTGTCATTGATCCAACTCCATGGGTTTTACTACAATGTTGTAGAAGATGACAGTGTTTCCATGTAACTGTGGAGCCTCTGAACGTCCAAATGGGTCAAATCTGATGACCATGAAAAGATGGCAAATGACATTTTACACCAATTATTTACATGTATTGATAGGATTAATGGATCAACTGGTATAAACAGTTCAGCTCAGTAGATGGTTTGTGTCACTGGTGGCTGTTTAGGTCTCTATGGGTAAATCATGTGTAAAATTTTATTTCAAAATTATTTTTAAAAATTTTAACTTTTATATTCGTATTATTTATGGTCAGAAAACATTGTGTTGTTTTCTGCAAATAAATGCTTTTTGTTTTTGACATTTAGGAGAAATGTAGTTAGACACAATTTTTCACTTTGCTCAAACACATATCTATAAAAAGTAAAATCAACTATTTCAAGACATAAATCTACATTTGATTTATTTTAGTTACATTAGCCCTAAAAACCCACCAACGATTTACAGGTCTAGTATTCGCCTGGATAAAAAAATATGCTTTGGAAATATTTACTGAACTACTTACTATAATAATAATTACTTTACTATACTATACTATACTATACTATACTATTGTCACAGTCTACTCCTGTGTGGTCACTGACTCCTCCCTCTCCAATTAGAATCACTCCCTCTGATCAGGACTCATGTCATTCACCTGTCTTATGCTGCACGGCTGCAGCGCCTCATCGTTACATCTGTATTTAAGACTTGTCTCTGTAGCCGTGCAGTGCTGGATTATTGTCTCCCTCACCTCGCCATAACCTGGACATTTTCTGCCATCAGGACTCTGACTTAATCTCCCCCCAGGTTTTCTGTTTATTCTTTTTCTTTGTTTGTTAATAAATGTGTTTTTTCCCTTCAGCACTGTGTTTGAGTCCCATCATTTCACACCATCATGACAACTATACTAACAATTACCGTAAATCTAATTCAATGTGATGTTTTGACTTAATGTTGCAGGAATATTATTTGATTCTTGATTATTTTTCAGCATAAAATGTACTTAATTAATGTTACATCCTCTTGAGAAAAGTAGGTTTTTGTTGTCATTCACGTAAATATGGATGACTTCTTTAATAATTCTTTTAAAGAAAACATCTGATGTGTCTTTTGCCAGATTTTTGCCTTGATGGCATTACAAGTCACTTATATTTCATTATTTTGTCACAGTGGTTTAATCAATTCCTAAGTTCTGTACACCAACCAATATCAACTTATTATGTGTCAGCAAAGACTGAAGTTGTGAGCTGTATGTATTGCTGCATATGTTGTGAGGGATGCTCTCACACACACACAGGTCTTTGTAAGACATTCTGAGGTGTGAATTTTGATTTTGTTGTTACTTCTTGTTTTTGTTGTTTAGAACCAGGCCACTGGGCAGCTCAGTTTCCAAGCTGTGGAGGATTACGCCAGTCACCAATCAACATTGTCACCAGCAAAGTACACCTCAACAGCGCTCTGCCGCCTTTTGATTTCATTGGCCACACCAACAAAATGAACATTACAGTGGAAAACAAAGGACATTCAGGTAAACTAGAAATGCATTGGATTGGAGTGTTCTCTTTATGGCCACATGTTTAACAATGGTCCCTGTCAGTGTTTTACAATTAAATGTGATACTTTTGGATTTATTTTACCACTGCAATAATGTGTATGTTGTATTTTACATTTTACAATCAAGGTTGACCTAATTTCAACTACTTTACATACTGTTTTCATATTTGAGACAATTGTCCAAATATTGAAGAGTTTATTTAGAGTCCAAATGAGTAGACTTTGGTTTTATTAGAAGAACTGGAAAAGTAGCCAAATCTGTCAGTCAGATGTAATGGAGTAAAACGTACAATATTTCCCTCTGAGATGTAGTGGAGCAGAGGTAAAAAAGCTGCAGAAAATGCAAACACTTCTACATTTCAGTAAAAGTACCAAGCTACATTTCTGGTGGTAAACACAGCCTTTGTCTTCTTGCCCAGCTCACTTTACTCTGCCACAGTCGGTCCGTCTGGCAGGAGGAGCTCTGCCCGGTCACTACAGAGCTGCCCAGTTCCACTTCCACTGGGGAGGGAATGGGCGACCGGGATCAGAGCACACCATCGACGGGGAGAGGTTCCCAATGGAGGTCAATACCATCACATGTGCACATCCAAATCACAGACAAAATACGTCTGAACCATAACAGACGTGTAACAGAAACTTGTGTTGTGTTTTGTCTTTTGTCTTTCAGCTGCATATAGTTCATATCAAGGAGCCGTACGGTTCTCTGACTGAGGCTGAACATGACATGGCTGGCATTGCTCTGCTCGCCTTCCTGTTTGAGGTACTGCAGGTTCACATACACACACACTTTGGCTTTTGCTCCTTTTATGCCCAGTCATGAGCCCTTCTCACACAACATGTATTTCCTGTCAACTGTTACATCTTAGTTGGTCTGTATCCCAACATAGTTTGAGGGCGATGCAGATGTTGAAATTTAGTGTATTAAGCTGGTCAGAAAAAAAATTAAAAATCTTTCTTTTGCACTTTTGTCAGTGCATTATTAGAATCTTTTTTGTTGTTGTTTCATTTACATTTTACTTGGCAGGGACAATACATTTAACCATTGCTACATTTTAAAATATATAACTGATGCAATGTACAGTGTATAGGATGTGTAGCCATTTTAGCTCATTTGCAGGCCGTGTCCCTGGTCAGACTTTTAAGAAACAACTGTATAGCAAACAAACAAAAACCAGTATGACAAAAAACATTACAATCAACAAACACTAAACCTTTGACAAGATACATACATGTTAACACAGACAACAACACTGCAAGTCAAAAAACAGGATTCAGTAAAATAACAGGAAGATTTGTAGAAAATTATTTGTAAATAGATATTATTTTTGATTTTGGAGTTTTTCTTTACAGGAAACAGCTGATGATAATCCTAATTTGGACACAGTAATAGCTGCTTTGGGACGAGTTAAAAACAACGGTATGAGTTTAAGTAACACAAAACAGAAATACCTGGAATGAGGATCATTTGTGGTGCTTTTTCCCCCTACACACAGCATCTTACCCCTTTTCTCCACCCTCAGGCAGTACGACAGAGCTCTCAAACTTTAGACTAAGTGACGTTATCCCATCTGCAAAGGAGCTCCACAGTTACTATCGCTATGTGGGCTCCATGACGACCCCAGGATGTGAACAGGCCGTGGCTTGGACTCTGTTCCGCAAGACTCTTCCCATCAGCAGTCGACAGGTGTGTGTGTGTGTGTGTGTGTGTGTGTGTGTGTGTGTGTGTGTTCTTGTACTTAGTACACTGTAAGGACCGACGCGGGTTTTTAACCAACAGAGTGAGGACACTTTTGGGAAGTGAGGACATTTTGGCCGGTCCTCACTACGTCCCCTGCTAAATCACCTCTAAATGCTATGTAGATGCTACCCTGTGATTTTCACAAAAAGTCCTCAGTTTTGGTCAATGTTAAGAATTTTTCGCCAGAATTTCACACACTTTTTGCTCTCCTACACCCCTAATGGCATAGTTGGGTACTGCAACCAAATTAAAAATTACACCCCTACTGGCACAGTTGGGTACTGCACCCAAATTGCGCCCCTGCTGGCACAGTTGGGTACTGCACCCAAATTACAAATTACGCCCCTACTGGCACAGTTGGGTACTGCACCCAAATTATCTCTGAACTGTTGATCTTATAGGCCTAATCCTGTGCCTGTCCCATTATCAGGAATTATATTTTTGGGTGTTTTGCATAGATATTTGCAGTTGTTCATTTTTATTAATGCTTATTAATGTTTTATTTTAATTCATTATATATTGAATTTGGTTTATTTATTTGACAGGGACAATGCAGTCAACCATAGTAACAGGCTTGGAGCTGATGTGGTGCATATAGAGTTTATAACTGGTGCTAATTTTCAACCCCTGTTCTACAGACATTTTGGTTTCTGTGTGATTTATTTAAATTTAAAATTTGAAAAATAAACTTAGAAATGATTTCTGAGAACCTAGCACAAGATTTCTGGGTTTAATACATTTTATGAAATGTCAAGGTGAGGTAATTACAACTCATGGAATCA
>JAPQRQ010000007.1:21533163-21543204 GCA_037367365.1 Apogon talboti
TAAAAAAAAATAAAAAACCACAACGACCCCCCCCCCCAATTCCTGAACCATAGCACAGTTCTACATTTGTTTTTAAATTATCCCTTTCAGAGATAAAATATGCTAAATCGTACCTACTTTGATGAGATGAACTGGAAAACAAATGAAAAAAGTGATGGTTGACTACTGTTTCCAAGGTGTACGATCAAGTGTTATTGTATCCATACATAGGTTTATATATATTTATGTACAAGATAATCTTGTTCTACTGGGATTCTAAAATGTGAATGTATTTTAATGTGCACACAGTGTTTTGGAGTGCAACTGCAGCTCAGAGACAAACATTCCGTTTGAGTAAAACTGAGTTTCACATTAATTCATAGAATGTTAATACTGTACATGTATATTGACTTTTTCAGTGGTGACCCTAACACTGCTCTACAATTTCTTAGAAAAATCTGGTTAGCTCATGTTTTCAATATATATGATGGTGTGTTATTACATATACAGTATGTTGGTTTATGTACATTTATACAATGGATTTTTAAATGTTCCACTAGAAAGAACCTGAAAAGTGAATGTATTGCAATGTGCAGACACTGTTTTGAGGTAGATCTGAGACAAACATTCCTTTTGAATAAAACCCATTCTCTCATTAATTCTCAGAATTTCACATTTTGGCCCAAGAATGTATCTTAGAAACTACAACCAACTAGCACTTTTAACTTAATTTTTCTTTATTCATGACTCAAATTTGGAAAAATTTACCTACTTTTATTCTGGAAGCATTACTTGTAGACCAGTGTAATTTGTCACACTAATATTGACCCAAGTTCGACTAGTTTTATTTTGGAGGCATCTTGTTTGTAGACCTTGCTTGTAGACTCGTCTCTAGTGCTAACAAAGGGATGGGTTTAGCTATGCAAAACTAGAGCTGAGGTAATAAACAGCCTATATGCTCTGTTTTGTTTGCTGGTGTTATGTTCCATGAATCGTGTTTGTTTAGTAATAGTTGCTGTCATCTGAATCCTCCTGCAGCTACACAGTGGCTGCTTTGAAACTGCACACTTGCTTTTATTGTGGACGTTTATATCAAACTATATTTCTATACAAACATAATTTGTCTGATTTGTTCCCATAGTAAAATGTGTAGGCTACACACAAATAATTTTATTTAGCACAGTTTATTAGTTGGGGAAAATAAGCAGGAAAAATATCCCACCAGTGCAGAACACAGTGGCTGTTTATAGTGAAGTTGCACTTTAATTTCTCAGAAAATAAAAAATTGTGAGTTTCTTACTTTAATCAGAGAATATATTAGTTTTTGATGGTACATTTCTAAATTACTCTTGAATTCAGAGCATTTTCCTTGAAAAATAACCTGCTATCCAGTCTTATTGTTTTTTGTTTTACCTAAAATGGCAGTTAATATGTCTGTATATAACAACATTGTTAATACTTTACAAGTCTATATCTATGTGTCTGTTTATATTAAGTCATGGTTTTTGTGTGATTTAATTTTATGAAACAGACTTTTATTCAATGGTTTTAGACCGTAGATTATGTAAAAGGTACATGTTTCTGTTTGTGTGCAGATGGTAGAGGAGAGTGAGGAGCGCTTATCAGAGGAGCAGATAGAGGAGCTTATCCAGACCATTGCAGAGATCCTGCCCGGTGACCCAGAGCAGGAAAACACAGCTCCAGCAGACACAGAGATGGATGAAGCAGGCGAACAGTCATGACAGCGGCAGGACAGAAGTGAACCAAAGGTGGAAAACTGAGACAGGCGGATTACATAACTGGACTGGTTTCTGTCGGCCTGCGTTGTGTTCCATATCTGTTGAACTGGATAACATGCTCATAGAAGGCATGCACAATGACCGGAGGATTTATGTGTTTGTTATTTTTTTCCCAGTTTACGATCAGTGCACATATTCATATCAAATATGCCAACAATTATACAGTTTGTCTTGTTTGCATTTGATTTAAAATGTGAAATTCAAAACAGGGTTCAGTGCTATTATCCTGCAGTATTTATAGTTTCTGAGTTAATGTTAGTTGTTGGTCTTTACTACGGCGCAGGTTTTTTGCTGCTGTATCATTTTCCAAACTGTACTTTAAGGCAGTCATGTAATTAAACATGTATTCTACAGCAGTACCATACAAAAAGTTACATATTGTGGTCACATGGATTAAGATAGATAATAAAAAGGAAGGATAGCTTATTGTCTCTTTTTCACTTGTTAAGAGGCTGCATTTTTTTACATGTGAAAAACAAAAAAATTAACCGTAGCAGACTCCATGCAGCTGCAGTCTATTCTTATCAGGGTGACATCATCAGGAAGCGGGGCAGTGAACAGCACAATATTTGCTTCTTTAAATGCTTCAGGCTGACTTTTGAGCAGCAACATGATAAAGAGTTTTAAAATTAGGAAGCTGTGGTGCAGAATGTGAAGAGCTGGTGCTGAAACATGACTGTAGTCGGTCGCCAGTTTCACAGTAAGAAAATTCACCTTCAGCTAAAGAAAACTCCCCCACAGATCTGCAGATGAAGATTATAATCTTTAGATCAGTCCCTATTTTATGTGAAGTAGAGAAGGAAGTATATTCTGGTTAGACCTACGCACCGCTCTGTTTTAGTCTTCCTGTTGGTGTGTCACAACAGTTTCCTGTTCTTACACAGGATTCTGACAAGTCAAGGTACAGAGAAATAAAAATCATAAACACTGATTATGTTGTAACTATTGGCTATCACACCTCCACAACTGAAAATTATGCAGATTATAGACTGTAATGTCCTAAAGATCATGGACTGGCTCAACAATCTGCACTGTATTACACAAATGAACGAAGAAAAACAAAAATGTAATATTCAGACTGAAACACTGCTGTTTAAAGTTAAACTGAGGCAGTATATTTCTGAAATTCTGTCAGGGGACTTGTGTAAATAAACTTTTCATGCAGTTCTTAAGTTTTAACACATTTTTTTGGGAATACGTACTACCTTTTATTTTACAAAATGAGGTTCTTTTTATTGCCATAAAGGTATATTTTTAGTGGTATAGGCATCTTTATGGTTTATGTCGGGGCCTAGTCTCTACAGTGAGGAAAAGAGGACAACAATAAGCCTGTAGATTCCACAAGAATTTATTACAGGATGATGTATCAATTGAAATGAACAACCAGCAATAATCAACAATGATCAACAGACAGAATCAGAGACGAAGTCTCACTATTTGGCCGAACAGGGTGCAGTCTGCTAAGACTGGACACCGACAACTGAAAATGAGCGAACACTTATACTGTTTCTGTCATGTACACAAGTGTACTTAAGTTTCATAACAGATCCTTACACTATTTACTATTAGTGCACATTATTGATTTGGTCAGCATTTTTAGAATAACAAGTACAGAGTCTAAAATGTTAGACAAGGGTAATCAATGTCAGTCAAGGATTAATTCATGTCAAACAAGGATAATTCATTTTCTTTCCACAGTTTATTTTTAGCTATATACAATGTTCCCTCTTTGTCTCAGAGATCATCCAGTATCATGAAGTGTTTTGATGTGAACTCTTTCTTTTTCAGTGAGCTCTTGATATTTTACTGAACTGAATTCTCCTTTTTATTCCCAACTTTGAGCCGGCTCACTGTGCTTCTCTGTCACTAATGATCAAGCATTACATTCAACCACTAAAACTACTTTTTCTGTTTAGGAATTGAAGTAAATAAATATAATTTGATGTGTTAAATAACAAATAATAATGTGCTTTACTATTTTTTTTCTGAAACAGTACATTTGAAAATTCATGGATAATAATAATTATTATATCTTAGCATTAAAAATATCATTTCAGTTACAGACCTTCTACATACAGGTGTATTAACCATTTCGGAAACAAAAACAAAATTATTTTTGTGATGACCAAAGCTGTTAATTTAGGACAGATGTGGTATAAACCTTACATTGAGTAGTGGTCTCCGAAATATGTTAAGGACTGTATTTGTGCAGTGACCGAAAAAGGTTTTAAGACACCCTTAAAATTTTACATAGTCTCAAATATAAGGGAACATATGGGTTTGGAGAATGGAACAATATTTGGCAGAGTTCAATGCCTTAAGTGTGATTCTTAATGTAGTATATCACAAATGCATGGGGTGTCCAAAAACTTTTTTCCACCACTGTACTACAAAGTAGAGAAAGCACTGCATGATAGTGGAATCTCAAGCAAAAAAAATGAAAAAAGACCAGTCTACTCGTACCTTTTATAAAGCAGACGTTATTTTATCTCCTATTTCTTCGATTATGTGTGTTATTGCTTAAATACAGCTTACATGTATCTATTTATTCTGATAATATTTGACAGTTGATCATTTGGTGACACCTGGATCCAGTTGACACACAAACATCCGGGTTTCAAAACCTGTTTTGCAAATGAAAAGCTGGATAAATTAAACGAGGCGGGTTGAACCTCGGCTAAATCCCACGCTGTGATTAAATTTCCCCTGTGGGCATTTACAGAGCGCATACGAATCGATAAGGTAAAGTAATTTTAGCCTTGAGTGCGAACACACGCCGTGGGTCCGTCGGTCGCGGCGGAATGGCCCTTTAACAGCTTGACCAATAGGAGGCGTCCATGCAGATGTGCTGTGGAATTCAGAGCGGCCATTGGCCAATCAGCGCCCAGCTTCGTCTCCCCCGGCCGAGCTCGTGCTTAGTATTTTTTCGTCTCAACGGTAGATAGACCTCCACTTCACACGGTGCAAAGTTGTATTCACAACCAGCGGCGAGACACGGTTTAATAATGTGCCTTTTTGTCACACAAAAACGCACAAATACACACTGTGATAGATTCTCCACATGAGAAAACGCACATAGGTGTCTCGGAGGGTGGAGAAGAGCTGTTAAATTCCGCCGTTCGGACCAAGGTGAATGTATTTTTTCTTCGGATTTCGGCAGTTTCTCAGACGCTGGTGAGTGAACGTGGTTGTGATTTATTTACGACGCTCGTTAGCTAAAAGGAGGCATTTACAGCGGGTAGAGATGGTTAAAGAACACATAGACAGGCTGTTTGTTGAGCTGTAGTGAGGTGGCAGCGGCTCTGTCACGGTGTATTGATTTATAGCAGGTCATTCACCTGGTGGCTGTCTGCCTTCCTGCCGCGGGTACATTCTTGCAGACCAAATGCATCATCCAGCCCAGATGTTCATGGCTGCTGGGCCTGCGCCTTCACGCAACCGTGGATTAATCCTATTTATTCCACAGACAATAAAACCGTCCACTGACTGCGGTGATGGCTTTGACCTCTTTATGATATGATCATTAATAGGCGCCGGGCTGTAGCTGAACATGTACCTTTAGGTTATGATTTATTTATTTATTTTTTTCATGTTTTTGCTTCTGCAGGGAGATGTTCTTTGCAGCACACAGAGAAGCAGGAGTAAAAATGAGCATCTAAAACTAAACATTAAATCCTTACTGGTTCTGTTTCAAGCTGTCCTGTTATGCATGAAGCAGATTTTATGGAAATGTAAAGATGCTTTTCTCCCTGTCAGGCTGTCCCTTTGGCAGGAGGTGAGTACTCCCCTGCTGTGAGGAAGAGGAGGTGTCAGTTTGGGTTTCCTGACAACCTGCTGGTCAAAGATGTCACCTCAACTATAGTCTGCAGACTGACTGATTATAGCTCACTATTTTCTGCCTGTCACACACTTGTTTGTTTACGTCTGTCTCCCTGTTCAACAAACAGTGGCCTTTTCAAGGTCAATCCCAGGCTTTATCAGAAAAGGCTGTCCAGTTGTAGAAACCACTTAAAGGATCAGTTCATCCAAACAATCAAGGCCACGTTATCTCTTTACTTCTGGTGAAAATGTAGCAGTTTCAGTTTTACAAATGTTTACAGACTACTTTCACTGATGTGTATGTTTATCCAAATAGGGGTGAATAATTATTTGCTGAAGGTGTTCAGATGTATGAAATAGGCACATAAAAATCCTACATTTATTTCCATAACTGATGTCCCTATTACTCTCTGTAACTTCAAAATCTTTCTACTGGACAACTTTTTCTGCATGTACTTTATTCCAAATGATGTGTTTTTATTAAATTGAGGTGAGCAGTTTTGCTTAGATCCATTTTTCTGGAGGTCCTTAAAAGCCTAAAAATCCAATAATCTGGACTTTTGGCCTTAAAATATCTAATAGAGACTGATGGAAGGACAGAAAAGGAAAAACTGCCTGAAAAATCCACTAGCAAGGGCCTGGCCTAGTGTTCTAAGAATAAGAGTGAAATGGATTTCACTCTTATCACAATCATCATAATTAATATTTAAAAATAATTCTGATAATTATGGGATTAAGTCATTGGCAACCCAAAACCTTACATGGTCATATCTCACTTTGGTAAATGGAAAATATGCTTTTTGGATGAACCAATCCTTTAAAGAGAGGGAGAGAAAAAAAAAACAGCCAGGCTGTTCTTAAACCTCTGGCCTACTTCTCTGCAAACTCCAAGTGGCTTAATCTCAGTATGGAAATGCATTAGAATTACATGTAAAGCTCCTGGGTTGCCTCTCGATTTAGTGTGGCTTAAGGCACCACCTCAGTATTCCAGTCAGACCCTGACGTCCTCATTTCCAGCTGTTTTTTCCCTCTTTGCTTTGATGTATAGGTTACTTCAGCCCAGAGAGAGGAGTGCTAACCCACGTGGCATCCAGATGTCAGGCTCCCTCCACTGTCTGAAGAGAAAAAAATCCATAGTAGCTATGTAAAGGGAGAGATATTCGACATTTGTTTTTAGCTCTTTGTGAGCTGTTAAACAGCTGCTAAACATGCTGTATGTGGCTTTGACAGTAAATCACACCATGGGGAAAATCAGTATTTGGAAAGGATCATTTCTATTATTTATGCATAACAGTCTTTCATTTCCTTTTTAAAATTGTGTGTACTGTGATTTATAGTGTGTTAAAAAAGAGGAATAAGAATCTGATGAAACAGTTTGTATGTGAGCACTTTGTAGAAGAGAAACAGGGAAGTTGTGGGATGGTCCACTTGGTCAATGGAAATATGATCTTAAACAAATTGCTGAAACGTCTCAGCGTGGCAGAAACTGTCACTACGAATAAAAAGCATGAGCAGTCTGTAATTAGTGGCTTCAGATACACTTCCTGAGAGTGTGTCTTTGTTGCGAGCCATAGTGAACTTTTTTTTATAGTATATCAGTGAGTGCCTCCAGAGAGATGTGAAGATGTGAAATGGGAGCTTTGAGTACAAAAGCTGGATGCATTTCAGCAGAAAGGATGTGCAAGTCTACTTGGCAAAACGACAACAGACAGAATCATATCCTGCTTGTGGTTTAATCGCTCACTCACGCTGTGGCTGGTGTGTGAATTTACTGATTGTCATTCACTGTGAATATTGAAATATGAAGAATTGTATTATATGTTAATTTGCTAGTTGTAAAGTTATACATTAGGACTGTTGCTTCTTAGTAGATTTGCTGATGAACTGTAAGCTAAGTATAAATTTACAGTTTTACTTGATTATTTGTATTCCACTACACCCCAGATGCAAATATTTTACCTTTTAAATTTGTCTGACCACTGTAGTTACTTTCCACATTACAGTTTTTCATCCTTTTCATATCCAGTAAAAGTGCCACAGTGGTGGAAAAAAAAAGGTTTTGGACACCCCATGTATTTGTGATATATTGCATTAAGAATCACCCTTAAGTAATTGAACTCTGCCAAGTATCGTTCCATTCTCCAAACCCACATGCTCCCCCTCTGCATATACACTGTTCTGTTGGGGTCAAAATTGAATGTTTCAGTAAGATAATGCCCTTTGAAAGTCATCCAGGGCATGACATGTTGGAACTGTCAAGAATTTAGTTGTGTTATTTTTTTTCTTGTTAACAAAAAAAAATAATTTGCATTTGTTTTTGTCTGTCTGATGCATCCACACCTTTTGAAACACAAAAAAGATTTTTCTGCAAATATTTCATGTTAATATTTGACATTGTGTAAAATGTTGAGGGTGTCTGAAAACTTTTTTCCACTACTGTACAAACATATGATGGATTCTATAGAATATGACACAAATTAGCTTAACCATAAGCATCCACAACAAGTAAATGAACCATACACATTAATGCAGCAGTAGTATTAGGCCATTGTGAGTCATACTATGAGAGTATGACAAATAGGGAACTGAGAAGCAGTGTGTCGTAGTGTAAGAGTAGCACAAGAAATACAAATGAGAAGTCCGCCATGTTATTTCCTCTGGAGTTTGTAGTGTACGCTTCATGAGTATTGTGATAAGGGTCAAACCCACAAATACTGTATCTCTGACACACTGAGAAATGACTAGAGTTAAACCATTTTCTTTCTGCTGCCATTCAGTACTAAATAGGATTACTACTGAGTTGTGTAACAGTCAAACATTTTCAATGCCAATACCTCAGCTTCGATACCGGTTCTTTGGCAATACACTTTGAACAATTTTTCATTTTAGCTTAAAGGAGATTACAATAAGCATTAGGGTATAAATCTTAAGTTTTTCTTTTCAGCTGCATTTTTATACCGCCACAGCAGTTTTATAAAATAAAAATCCAAAACTCGTAACATAAACATAACTTCAGGTGGTTTCAATGGAGTTTTATGTTTCTGGCATTTCTCAACTCAAAGTGCAGCTTAGAAAATAAATATGTGTCCTAATAAATAAACCTTTTGCACTATATCGTCAATGAAAATGTATAAAATGCAGAACTTTTGATAAATCTTTTAATTTTTTTTTAACTTTTATTCAATACACATGCTATAGAGAGAGACAGGAAATGTGGGGAAAGAGAATAAGGAATGACATGTAGTGAATGTTCTCAGGCCAGAATCGAACCCTGACCTTGTGATAAGATCACAGCCTCTAGGCACTCTTATCCACTGCACCAGGACACGGCCAAAAATGTGGAACTTTCACCTGTAGTGGAGTATGTTCACAATGTGCTATTAGTACTTATACTGAAGTAAAGCATCTCAACACTTGTCCATCACTTTTCTAACTCCTGTGCCTACTACGTGTGTAACTTCTTGTCCAATGTCTTTCGTAGGAAGGATGGATAAAAGTGTCTGGCGATGGAACATACCGGACCTGAATTCTGCTCTTCGACACCTGGGCTGACAAGCTGCAGATGAGAGAGGAAGTGTCCTCAGCCCACACCTGAAAATCCCACCCACCTTCCTGGCCTGGGTCAGGCCTCTGTCCGTGTTACCTACTGCCATCTTTCTCATGGTCCTCATTTGCCCGGCTGCCGTGACCTTTGGTGAAAAGTACCAAGTAGCTGCAGTTCACATCCCGTTCCAGCCACCTTCTCATGTGCCATACGTCTTGTTTTATGTCCTCCTGAATCGGAGTCCCTGACACACCCAGCAATCATGAGGACCACCAGATCGAGCCTACTGCTGGGCTGTGTGCTCCTCTGCTCTGCCTCCCTGCTCTATCTGGGCATGAGCGGGGTGGAATGTCCTCCGAAAAGCCATCGACACCGCTGGATGGAGCTCAACTTAGGCTCTGCCGGTCAGAACCTGTCTCTGGCTGAACACTTTCCCGAAGACACGCCTCTCATCTTCATAGGAGGCTTTCCCAGGAGCGGCACTACGCTGATGCGTGTCATGCTGGATGCACACAATGCCGTCCGATGTGGGGAAGAGACCAGAGTAATACCCCGACTCTTGGCTATGAGGGCTACCTGGAGTCGCTCGGTGAAGGAGAGGATTCGATTAGATGAGGCCGGAGTCACTGACCAGGTGTTAGACTCAGCCGTACGAGCGTTCCTCTTAGAGGTAAGCTGTTCACAACATGCCATTAAAGCCTGCTTTTTTATGTTTAAGCAGGGCTTTAGACCTACTACAAATCATTTTAACCTCCTAAGACCCTCTGTCCATGTATGAGGACAAGAAATTCACAGCTTTATACAAAACAAAACAAAAAAAACCCACTGTCCACCGCAAATGACATTCCATAAAAATTTTTAAGAATGCATCTGAAAAAACTGTTGCATCATGATGTTTCC
>JAPQRQ010000007.1:21562731-21574928 GCA_037367365.1 Apogon talboti
TATCTCTATATATACATATCTTTTTTTTTATTTTTATTTATTTATTTTTACATCTTTATCACACACATTTTCAAATGTTTTACGACTTTGTGTTTTACTTTGATCACAGTCTGCTACTCATGTCTGGTTTTGACCTCCGATATCTAGCCCACTTCATTTATTTATTTGTGATACCTGATAGTCAGTGGTTCCATCCCAGAGCTGAGCAGAAAGCTGCCTCCCTCCAAACCAGCGTCCATTAAATGACTGGATACACCCATCAGCCTGCTCCGGCTCTTTGAAGGCCACTGATGCCACACCATCTGGGTGTCTCTGCAACACACACAACAACAGAGATCTGCATGCGAGTAGACACACAACTGACATAAAACTGAAAACAAAACCCTCATCAACCTAAAAGACCTTCAACTCACATCAAAGATGATGACCTTCTTCACCTCCCCAAACTTCTCACACTCTGTTCTCAGATCGTCACGGTACTCATTCAGCACCAGAGGATCCTCCTGCAAGAACCAACATAGACCTTAATACTGTTGCTTATACACATATACTGTATATACTGTGTATATACTGTAAAGTGTAGACTGTATATGTGTGTGTGTTCACTTACCTCAAAGTCACTGGGATGGAACATGTTCCTGATGATGACAACTTTCTCATGCCTCATCCTTGTGTCTCCTTGCTTTTCGGGCCTCCAGTCCAACTGTCTACAAACACACATTTGACAGAATGGGATTTCAAATAAGATTTTATCTTAAAAACTGAGTTTTCCTAAATAAAGACAACTAAGACAGTAAAAACAGAAAGGTTGCATACTTCTGTTGCTGTTGCAGTTTCTTCTTATAATCTTTGTTCTTCTTCCTCTTTTTGCTGGCATCGTACTGACCCTTTAGCTCAAAACGCGCTGCTTCCACATGGAGTTTATAACCACGAACCTCTGAGTCATCAATCAGACGCATAGCTAGTGCCACAGACTCTTTCTGCAGATATGAATCATCACACATAAATACAGTTATTTTAATGCTTTACAATGAAATATTAAGTAAGGCTGCTGCAAATACTAATACTACGTTTGTTAATATAATTGTTATATTATAATTATAATAATATATAATTTGTTATTTTAATTTAAGACCCTTTTCAAGTTGATATTGGCAAAAAAGAATAAAGGATTTTAAGAACGAGACTGATTTTGGTTATGCTCCTGATGTAAATTCATAACAACCTTGGTTGAAGGCATGTTTGATGGTTGCTTTTTACACTGGCTTTATGTTTTTGTGACTCACCATGTGACTATAATGTATTTATACCCAAAATTTGTAAATTTTCCAGATACAGATGAACTTCATTGATATTGATTGAACTTCCTTTAACAGACTTCAGTCATTACTTTCAACAGCCTCCAACCAAGAACTAATGTACTGTCCATAAGCCTAATTTTATTTGGCTTGTACTTGCACACTTTAAGTCACAGCAATTGAAAAAAAAAGTTTAACTTTTAATTTTAACCCTTATTTTACCAGGAAAGACAATCTGGAGAAACCCTGTAAATACAAATCCTGACTGACCTTTAGATAGCAGCAAAGACCATCTCCCTTCAGATTGCCTTCTTTGTCTTTATAGAGTTTGACTTTGTACTCCTCTGTGATGGGGTCCCGCATCACAATACCACATTTTGACATGAGCTCAGCAAACTCTTCAGTACCAATATCAGGGGGCAGGCCTGGTGAAAGGAGACAGATAAAGATGGGGTAAAAAGGAAAAACATAAAGACTGGCAAATACTTCAATAACTGCAAACAAAAGACAGAAACTGTAATGCCAACCTGATACATAGACATTTGTGTTTTTGTTATCGTCAATATCAAACCATCCTGTAAGCACAAAAATGGAAAAAGCATTAGTAAAGGAAATATTTGTGCAACTCTGTACAGTTGAACAGAACACACATTTTCTAATGTAAGCAGGAAGAAGAATGAAGTTAATCAACAACTGTAACTTCTAACTCGTGATTAATGTCCCGGGCATTACCTGGCTCTGCTGCTTTCCTCTTTTCCCCTTTTTGCTTCACTTCTTTAACTGGAGCCTCTCTCTGGTCTGGGTTCAGATTTTGAGTGACCACTGCTGGTTTCTCCTTTTCTGGAGGTTTGCTGTCTGGTTCAGGGGGTGCTGGGTCAATGCCACTAGCTACAGCTTTGCATGGATCTGGATTTCCTTCCTGAGTGAAACCATAGTTGGCCTGGTAGGCTGCGATAAAGTCCTCTGTGATCTAGGAAAATTAAACAAACCTGCTTAACTACCACAGAAAGTGATGCTGACAAACTGTGGAAAAATAAAGTGCAGTTCACAATCACACCTGAAATTAGAATTAATCTCAGAGTTTTCCTTTTGACGTACAATTTCATACCCAACAACATTAATAATGGTCCACAAAGTTAAAGAGCATACGCAAATGCAGAGAAGGGAAGTGAAATTGTGTTATGGTTGGGTTTTTGCAGTGACATGTTAAAAAGTGGGAGGGGTCAAGACCTCCCCATTGGCCTCCCCCTCCCCAGGGGACTAAGAACCGAGGGCTTTCTGACCGCCCCCAGTGGTTGATCATCTTTACAGATTCTATATTTTTTCCAGAAATGTTTTGACAATATATTTTTAATCATATTTGCCCCCAAAGTAATTACACTCTTTGCTGCTCAACTTAATTGTGATCAATTAGTTCATTTGGTTTTCTGTACAGACAACATTTCTTGTATGTCTGTCCATTCTTTGTTATTAACCTTAACATAAATTAACACAGGCATGGTGTAGTGTATATGTCAACACCAGCTCACTGGTGACAAAACAAGGCTTCATACACACAGGTACATAAAGACAAAAAGGAAAAAAAGTTAAAGTAAGAATGACGTTGAAACGAAAGTCCTACTTTAGGGAACCAGGCCTTCTTTTCATGGTCCCAGTCATACACAGTGCCATCCTCTGGGTCAACGTAGGTGTATGGGTCAGAACCATCCTCATTCCTCTGACCATAGAGCTCCTGCATCCGCAGCTGATCCATAAACTCTTTGTTTGCATGTGAATCACCACTCATCTGCAACAAGTGTGTGACAGATTAGAAGTTGTGGATTTGACAGAAAAATTATCTAAAATGTACCCACTTATGTGACTTGCTGCTTTTGTACTGTGTCATCAATCACCATGTACTGCTAAAGAATTAAGGATAGGTCATATAAAGAAAAAGTTCAGGAAACATATCTTAAATAAGTATATCTTAAAACTTTGCCGTTTATATTTTCCAAGATGGCAGCAATATGCAATTTACATTTTTCATAACTTCAGAATATGACGAAATGAGGGACTGTGTGTTTTTTCAACAATAAAGTGAGTAAGTTTCAGCAGTTATTTCAGATGTGACTGATGTATATACATGTACACAAAAACAGTCCAGTGTAAGTTATTATTTCCTCTTCTACAGTAATGAGTGCCACCTTATTAGTGTTCATGTCAAACTCATAAAGTTCTGTAATCTGAGAGCTCAAACATTACGACATAGTTAGGACATGGCACAGCTGCCATTAATGTTATCATGGTTGTTATGTAATGTAGAAGGCAATCACTGTATTTTACAGATTAATGTATAGTGAAAAGTCATACAGTCAGTCAGTTCATTGGTGCACTAGCACTAACTAACTTGCAGCAGTAATATTTTATCTCAGTTTAGCCCATATAGCTGAATGCTAACGTTACCTTGTACAGCGACAAGTCTTAAAAACCTGGAATCTGGTATTAACAAAATAGACCTCCTCCTTTTGGGGACTCTGGTATGAATCACACTTAACTCTGTTTTTGATTCTTATAAATTCGCCGCCTGAGAGAAATTTTAAACAAAAAAAACAAAACACGGGCCGCTAACGCTTGCAGTTGCGCGACACCAATTGAATGAAGTTCTTCCGGTGTCAGGAGTTCAAAGCGCATGCGTGACATCCAGAAAAGAAGCGCTGCATTTGTAATACGGCTTCTACCGGATCACTTGATATAACAATAACGCCTATGATGAGCTCTTCTGCAATTTGGCCGAGATGCACATATTAATCGCACGCATTACAGGTAAACAAGCGCCCATAGCTTAAGATCTATCCTTCAATGTAGCTAACAGGGAGCAGACTTTCTTTATATTGGGGCGGTATGGCGGAGGGGAACGGCACCGTCAACCCTGCCAACCTTCCTCCGGGAGATCCGCAACTGATCGCCATGATCGTGGAGCATTTGAAGAACCGAGGGCTATTTGACGAGTTTCGTCGTGACTGTTTGGCAGATGTTGATACTAAGGTACGAGCTGTTTACAGTTAGTTAGCATGTTTGATTATAGGAAACCACGGGCAAAGATTTTATTAGTTATGCCTCCAGTTTGGTTTAGCATGTTAATTAAACTGCTGTTAAAATTGTTTTGAGTTACTTGTGACATTCATTGCTCTGTTTCACCCTCATGTCACGAATGTGCTGCAGCCCGCCTTCCAGAACCTGCGACAGAAAGTGGACAACTTTGTCTCGTCGCACTTGAGCACACAGGAGTGGAATCCGACCATCAACAAGAACCAGATGAGGAACGGACTGAGGCACAGTGTTGTCCAGTACGTGTTATCGTACAGTAATCATTGATATGGCTACTTTATGATCAGTGGGCGAAATGTTGAATAAAGTTGACACATATTAATGAACTGAGTGGTTTCAACTCAGTGTACTGGTAGTAGTACAGTAGTTTTATACTACCTCCAATAAAGTTTTGGAAGTAAATATTTAGTAATTTTTTGGATTTGATTTTATATGTAAATTCCTTATATTCTTAATCCTCATGTTCTACTCGTGTCATATTCTTTTACAAATTAAATAGGTATGCATCATCTTGCTGCTGGTAAGGGTTATACACTTGTTAAACTCTATATTGTTCTTTATTATTATTTATTGTTACTTACATGTGTCATATTAAACAGCTATAATCTGATCTCATTATAATCTGTCAGTCAAGTGTACACCAAGGCCTTTCTGGTCCAGATGATACTATATTTTCAGGTGAAATTTGTTCAGATATTTAAAAAAAAAAGTTGGATAGATTATAAACACTTTTAACTGATATTTAGAGACATCTAGACACAAAATAGCATAAATAATCTGGGTAATATTTTTTGTTTTTGATGAAGACATCTTGTTGTCTTCACAGTCCTGTTTCTTTAGATGATGATGATGGTTTTTTTTTTTTTACTGTGCTTTCAGATCAGGCATGCTGGAGTCGGGTGTGGACAGGATTATCACTCAGGTTGTGGATCCCAAAATGAACCACACATTCAGGCCACATATAGAAACTGCCATCCATGATTTCCTGTCTGGAGAAAGGAAAGAAGAGAACACATCCATTTCCAATACTGCACCTTCTGAACAGACAGAACCAACAGAAACCCCTGCTGCTGCTGCAGCTGCTGCTGCTGCTGGACCTAAAACCCCCTGAGCACTGATTATGGTCTGTCTGTTCATTTCTTGTTCAGTCTGAGCATTAAATTAACAGTCTGTAGTATCAACATTTCTATGTAAACTACAGTTGTATCTCCATCAAATGATGAAGCATACACTTCTTTGACCTTCTGTTAGCTGTACCATAGAAAAACACTTGGAGTCAAGGATGCTCATAAATAAATGATACAAAGTAATAGAAACTAAACATAAATTGAAAATAGGAACAGTTTATTTAACTCTGTTCAGCAGGTCACACGTGTGCCCTTAATCTCAGAAATAAAATTACAGAAATTTCTCTTCTCTCTGCAGGAACAAATCCTGTTTTGCCAGTTTAAACGTATGGTTCAGAGGTTCTGCCTGTGAAAGGACAAGGAGGACAGAAAACGAAGACAAGGTTTCTAGTTGATGCTCTACAGCGCTGAGTTTCTGGGATGTTTGTGCATTCAAAGTGATCGGCATGAGATCGGACCCATTAGAGGTCACATCACTGCAACCTGGAGACGCTGGACAGTGTGTGTTGGAGGACAGCACCGCAAAGACAAGCCTTTAAAAACGGATTATTTTTTACGCTTTTTGTGTGTAATGCATATTTCACTAGGCCTGTTCACATGTTTTTCATTTTTCAGCATATTAACTAATTCTTGGTTGGGGTTTTAGAGTCAACCAATACTCATGCAAATTGCCACTGGTTAGTTTCCAGTTAGAGGGTTAGAGCCTTCACCATCTGCTCCCACTGATGTTTGTGTATTTTGGTCTGTCTCTAGATTTCTCATGTTTTCCTTTTGGTGCTTGTATTTGACTGTTCGTAGTACTGATGGTGAAGTATTTCTTCTTTACTAAACACAGTTGAAACCATGGCTTCCTCTGGTTTTTTTTATTAATCTGTCCATTTACATTTTTTGAAGATGATGACTGAAGACGCATGTATATTTATCAGATCTGTGGTAATGTATTGTAAGGACTCTGAGAACAGGTGCTGTATTGACTCAAACAGAGCCACTAGGTGGAGTAGTCATCCCTAGTGTGTAATGTAGAACATACAATATGGGCATGTTCACCTCAAATACAACATCCACTGTGCCATTAACCTTCTGGAGACGTGTAACAGTTATGAAAAACATCTGAATCTGATTCATTATATTAGTAGAAATACCAATCCCATGATGAATCTGACAGTTTGCATATTTCCTTCATCTTGCATTTCAATAAATTGGAAGTTTTTGAGGTTTTGGTGATTAAAAACCTGGATAAATAAGCCAATAGGTGTCATCATCTAAATTCGTAGAATATTTTTTTTGTTTGTCTTGAATATTTTATTTTTGATTTTTTTTGAAGAACAAAGGTACAGTTACAAACTAATAAAAGAAAGTCAAATCATGGACTCACAATGACAGGACAAAAGAAAGTGGAAAAATAAATACATCGATAAAAATAAAAACACAAAAAATAGTAATAAATTAATAAATAAAATACATTATGCAATAATGGAAGCTACAGTAAAGAGACAAGGGTAGCATCATTCACTACTCATAGATCATGTCAAGTCCAGCTCGAATACAGGGAAATTAATCAAAATGGGGTGTTGGTAGATTTTCCATATAAATTAAAAACATTTGCCATATCTTAGAAAAAGTCTTACTTCTTTTTTTTCGCATCCAATAAGTTATTTTCTCTAGGGGCACACAGCTATTGATTTCACAAAGCCACATTTTAATTGTAAGGGGATGGGGTCTGATTTCCACTAAATTGCAATACATTTCTTAGCAATTGTCAAAAGGATTTCTGTAAGTTTCTTAGCATACTTTGTCTCCAGATTGGAATTAGTGAAATTTCCTGGTAAGTAAATTTTCAGGGTCCAGTGGAAATGTGACCCTGTGGATGTTAGATAGTTTCACATACCCCCTCCCAAAACCCCTGCAGTTTAGAACACTGCCAGGTAGAATGAATCCATCGAATAGTTTAACTTAGTTTTCATGCTTTGAAAGGAAATAAATGTTTTAAGATGTTAACCAGGCATGAATTGAGAGTAGGCATAATTGGAAGTTTGGTTGCTCAGTCTGACCTTTTTTAAGTTACCTCAAACTAACCCCCAAAAATCCTTTAATGGTATTAAAAAAAAAAAAAAAGCAGAGCCATGAAGCATTTGTGAGTACTCAGAGGTTGCGTAACACGTATTGATTTAGTTACTTGTTTTTGGCAGGAGTCTGGGCCACATGATTGCACTAATGTGTGTCAGAGTGTTACTCAAAAGCTCCTGCTCTTTTTTTCTGTGTGAATGTTTATGTTTTTTGTATACATTTGTATTTGTGCTGGGTGAAAGCCAGCGGTCATGCTCTTGTCAGTAAGTGTTGCTTCAGACACACACACACACACACACACCCTCATGGACGCACCATGTGGCTCACTACTGCGCACCATTTATTTGACTAATGAATGAAAATCAGGCACGGAGGCTTGAATGCAACTCATACTTTGTCTCATTCTATTATCTTAATGCAGATATTTTGCATCCTGCATTTCAAGTAAATTACACATTATAAAGGCTGTGTGTGTGTGTGTTGGATAAACCACAGATGTTTCCATGAACTCTTCTTTTTCTAGATTTCTTGGATGTTTGCAAACTTTAACATATGAGAATGATCTGCCTGAAGTGACTGACCCTTTAAAACACGCAAAACATTCATCAGTATTGACCTTTCCTTTCTTGCTGTCCAAGACCTGAACGCATAAGGATAAAACAAGCAGCGGATCACTAAACTCAAAGGCTGATGAAGATGCCTCCGCGTAGATCTGTTATGACAAACCACATACTGGCGGTTTTAATCTATATGGACACATGCAGAGAGAGGCTTCATGTAGAATGTTGTTTACTACAACACGGTCATGTGAGGGGACAGTGAGTACAAGAGGGGCCAGCCTGCTGTTTGTGCAGTGGTGTCTATGTGTGTTAATGTGCCATTTTGGGCATGTGAGTGTGTATTTTAGTGTGTGTGTGTGTTCTGTGTCGGGGTGAAGGGTCATTGTGTGGGTGGTCATCAGAGGTTGCGTTTGGGAAGCCATGGGATGTTGTTTTGAAGCAGGATAAGACATAGAATGAGCGGGAAAGTACAACAAACATCCAAACCTTTGGGCGAGGGAGGCTTCCCTTTCTGGGCCCCTGCAGGAACACACACACACACCCACACACACACACACCTCGACCACATTTCCTGAAGTCGTCTTGGATGCAGGAAAAAGAATCCCGGGGAGGCAGGAAGCTGTGACGTGAGAGGTATGATATATTTGTTTGGCTTGTTTGGAGATGCTGATGTCGCAGTGTCACATGACTATGTCCTGTCCCTCTCTGAAGGTCAAGGGTCACAGGTCATGGACGTTATGAGTCAAAACATACAACCATAACAAGTGAGCTGCAAGCTTTGAACATATTATGAAGACAGACTACTTACCTTGGACTCATAAACTCAAATATTTTTGCATTTGGCCCCTAGAGACACAGTAAATCTTCTGCGTTTCATTACAACATGTGATTTTACTTGTGATTTATATCAGTTTAATATTCCTATCATCAAAAAAAAAAAAAAAAAACCCAATCAGATATTTTGGTCTTTCTTTGGTCTTTGAGGCAGATTAAGCTTGAAAAACATATGGTATTTGAACTAGTAATGTAGTTCAGGATCCTTTAATGTGTTGCATTAATGATACATCAGAATCAACTGTTGTTTTGTTATAAGGTCAAATAAATCCACATTGGAGATGAATGTGAACAGAAATCCCTGGAAAACTGAAAAGAAAACACACACTATAGCTACCATCCATCCATGTATGCAACAGGGTATTTACATTTATGCAACTTCTACTCCATTATATATCAGAGGTAAATATTCTACTTTTTCTTCCCTGCATTTGTCTGACAGCTTTAGTTAACTTCAGATTACAGTTTTGTTTTTAATCATCCCTGTCCTGTGAAAACTACATATATCAAATGTGTTGATTTTGGATGTTTGTCATATAATGAAGGATGTAGCGTCTCTTTAGAGGTTGGGGGAATTCTCCTCCTTAAGCTGAAACACTCTTTAAAAGCCCTAAAGGATTCATTGAAAAATACATTGTCACAAAGCTGAAACCAGGCCTGTTTCCCTGAGCTCATGAAAACTTGACTTTTTAAGAGATATGTGCTTCTCACAGGACAGCCATGATAGAAATACGATGACCTTACAGGATATAATCCACTGCTTTGCATTTTACTACCATCAGTCTATGAAATAGTGTCAGTGAACTCAACATTAAACATTAACAAACACATGAATATCAATCCAACAACATCATACTGTATTTAACAGTAAAACATGACCAGGGTTCATTTTAATGCACAGTGGATGCTTTTACATTAACTTTTCATACTTAACATATATTTTTATGGTAGTACTTTTATTAAACTATCTTGATGCAGAACTTTTACTGTAATGTAGTATTTCCCACTTTTACTAAAGTGAAGCATGTGAAAATACTGGTGTACTGAATTCAGTGCATGTATAATGTAAATATGTATTTTTTTTAAAATATAGGGCCTACTTGTTTAATTGTGGTAACTTAGATGTATGAAGACTTTGTTTATGCTGATGTATGTTGTGTTGTATTTTATTTTTTTTTTGTGGAGACTTTTATTTTGGCAAGACTTATAGAGGATGCCCGGCAGCTCAAACAGAGGACATTGCATCAAATGTAAATAGATATTTTACATGTAAATTGAATGTTACAAATCTGTGGAACTGTAAATTATAACCAATACTGTCCCTATATGATCAATGAAAGGTTCAATTTGGCCAGTTTATGATCTGGCCAAAGAATCCTCTCAAAACCAGAAGTGGTATCAAACTTTGGACCATTGATCTATTACAATACTCCCTCTGACATTAACAAATGTATTTTTTTTCCTTAATGAATGTTTCAGAGAGTGGAAGAGTGTATTTTTAAGTTTTACACCACTCATTCATGGAAATTATTGTCCAAGACATAAAACACAACAACGACGATCAATCAAATTTGATCAACTATCTCAAATACAGAACCTGACCAAGAGTACACTGGAAAAAAAATCTTCTTTTTGCACATTTATAGTCCCTTAAACTTGCCACTTTTTACCGCAGCAACATGTAAAAAAAGGGATAATAAACAATCTACAAAATATCTTCATTGTATTTGACCTTTGAGTAATCCTTAAAAGATTTTTACTGCATTAAAAGTAAAAATGTACGTTCTGGCAACAAGACAAAAGTTGCATGTGTTAAAAAGTAACTCACACTGAGCCGCATGTGTTTAATTTGGAGTGAAAACGAATATGATGGCCCATATGGAGTCATTCAGAAGATATTGTGCTTACAGATTGATTGGTACATGCATGTAGGAAGCATGTTAGGTAAACATGGGGTCATGATGTGGACAGAAATCCGTTTGGGAGAAAAGCAGTGGGTCCATTTGTAAAGCCTGACCCTCCTCTCTCTTCGTGTGGATGCGTCAGATACGTTTCTGACTGCACGTCTCCCTGCCAAGAAAGCAGCTGCTAACCCTCAAACACACACCCACTGGTGCTGACTTAATTAAGTGTGGATGTCTTGAGTGGCTGACCTTCATTTACCCCCGTCAGCTCCAGAGGAGGGAGATCAGCAATGAACTTTTTTTTTCTTCCTTCACGCCTGGTGTCTGAATCTCTCTGCCTCATTTACCACCATCATTTTTTTTGTCTTTATTCTTCAATTAAATGACAAACTCTAATTCAATATTAGACAAATTAAACCCATTAACTTCAGCCCCTCTTGCTGCCAGTCTTCTCTTTCTCCCATCAGTGATAAACTCTTCACAGTGGTGCGCGTCCACGGGGCTGCGCTCTGATTGGTGGACACACCAGCTCCCATCACTCAGACCGTCGTGGACGCGCAGCCAAGAACAGCTTTATATATTTCAGACTTCATGCCGCCCTCATACTCCTCCGCAAGTCTACACTCCTGCCGCTGAATCTGGCGCATAGTTAAACAAACAAATCAGGAAACTGCAACAAACAGGCGCGTCTGAGTCCTGCAGGCATGAGGGTGAGCGGCTCCGCTGTGGTGTTGGGCTTTTCTTTGCTGCTGGCCTGTCAACAGGTGCTGACCGTGGACCCGCAGGACTTCCACGAGAAACAAGTGAACCAGGCCAAGAGGAGACTCACTCTGCAGAGCACAGGTGAGTCCGAGGCGCAGGGACTTGGACTAATACCTGCTATTTAGGACTTTTATTGGTTACCTTGGTGGTTTGGATTTATCTTTAGTTCCCCATAATAATAAGAGAAACCAGCGAACCTGTAGGCTAAAAGGATATTAACAACAGTATCCAAAAAATAATCTGCTATAATGGGTTAAAAATGATAAACACGCGCCTTCTGGTATCAATGGAAATCTAGGAATCTTTTACGCGCTCTCAGGAAAAATCTGCGCGCACTGAGTCAAAGTGTATAATCTGATTCGTTTTATTGCGACCAAAAACATTTTCCGTCTTAAAAGTTTCTTTTAGGCTGTTATTGAACGATTTGTCTCACCCTGAGAGATGCACCACTGTGTTAATAAAGAAAGCAGAGCGCTTCTTTATTTATGTTTCCTTTACTGCGGATGAGACTGTAATAAAGTGTGTCTGTGGTTGGACACTGTGGCTTTCTGATGCCCC
>JAPQRQ010000007.1:21624080-21673829 GCA_037367365.1 Apogon talboti
ACACACACACACACACACACACACACACACACACACACACACACACACACACACACACACGCACACACACACACACATCAAACCGGCAGAGAGCTCTGCCAGAATGACAAAGATCAGATAGAAGAGAATGGAATGAACTGTGTATATGTGCCATGTTGTGGACACAAAATACTGGCCTTCATATTGTAAATCGTTTTAAGTAAATTTAAAGGCTAACATTTCTGTAAGGATAAATGGCTCATGGTTATGTTGGCTCGGTGGTCATCAAATCCTGTCATATTTAACCACAAAACACCCACCAAATCCAAAATGTTTGAAGTTGCAGAGGCTAAGATTACCTGAATTTTATTCCTAATGCTACTTCAGTAAGTCTTAAAGAACGCTCAAATGAATAACCAAGGTACAAGTCTGAAATTCATTCACATTATCAAGACTGATCTGTAAATATCATGACAAAAGGCTTTTAATGTGGAGCCAACCTGCACCAAATTGAATCATATATTTGAGTCTTGAGACATACACTTTATTTTCAATGTTGTGATTCCATTTTTGCTATGAAGCCAAGAGGAGACACAGGATCTATTATATCAGTGCATCAGTGTTTACCCATTCTTGTACCCCCACAGGCCTGTTACATGACTTTCAGTGTCAGTGTCTTCAAAAATAGAATACAACAGTTATTGCTACATCAGTTTTCATCATGAGATATTGATTGACTCATTAGGGTTATGGCTCTATAATCAAAATTGCTGTTGCTATCATTCACGGTCTAGTGAACCAAAGAAAATTATATAAAAAACAACCAGGTTTGAAGAAAATAGTTTCAATAACACAACAAAACAAATACTTCAGAGCTCAGTTGCTACTGAGTACATTTGGTTCAAGGCAGGTTAAGGTAGAAAAAAAGGTTTTAAAAAAAATTTAAAGTTGCAGCACATTGTCAGTGAAATTGTCTAAATCTAATGTATCAGTCCATAAAGCAATAATTTATAATCATTCAGTGGAATAATAGATGTCCTGTTAGTGACATATTACTGGAAATGTTTTAATTTCTTTTCCATTTTGCTAAACTGGACATTTATACTTCAGATGACTGAAGAGCAGTAACATAAAAACAAGTGTGAAAATATATAGTTTCTTGAATTTTTCTTTAGTGATGTCAAAAGATGGGGACAAATTTACAAGAAGTCCAGGGTGAACTGAAAGATGAGCGGTGAACTTTATTTAGAGCCAGACATATTCAGTCTTTTATTTCATCAACAACTAGAATAATACAAGGCATTGACCATAAATATCTTCAGTATTAAATGGGGTATGATGGTGGATGTTGAACTTAGGAGTACTTACATGACAACAACACACTTCTGGTTTAACAAATTAGTTCTCAGCTTGTTTTTTTCCAGAGCTTTTGGATCACATCTTACAATCCTCTTTGACAGATGGAGTTTGTTCAGTTTGTCTCCTTCTCTCTTTAGGACATGTGAAACTTCTGTCATGAGTGAGATGTGGTTAAAACGCAATGGAAAAAATAATGAATAAGACCAATCTGTCAAACTTGAAAAGTTTATGAAAGTCCTGTATTCTGTCAAAATTATGCAAACAGCAGTGAACATTAAAAACATCTGAAGCATGGTCCGATATTCATTTTCTTACTGGAAAAATACAATTAGTGCGTTTGGAGAATGTGCTGCAGTAAAGAAACTAAAACTTTCTAGAACTGCCAACAACACTGCACACAAATAGATAGGATGTTTTTAACATGGCCAGTGGCAAACTACCTTTATTCTGTATATGTGTGATATTTCAGTCATACAGCTTTAATTCTATTGTAACATATCTAAATGTAACAAGGGAAAAAAAAATACTTGACAATACTATCACAACCAATGGTTCTGAACCTCAAAGTGGGATTGTTTTTCACCAAGACTGTTTGATTATGGCTATTTCTAATGAACAAACTAGTCCATTAAAAGCTAAAGACTTTGACTTTAACCAAAAAAAAGAAAAAAGAAAGAAGCTCTGATTCAATTAAAATAATTCCAAATAGATTCAGAGATTTTTCAAGTACAATACCAATCTTACTTGGATATGACACAGACGTCTGTTCTACAAGGATTCTTCCAATCTTGTGATTTATTAAACAGTATCAGTATTATTAAGAACTGATCATAAAAGTTACATTATTGTACTTTTTTAAGTACCTTCTTCAGGTGAACAAATCTAAAGGGAATACTTTAAAATCTATCTCTGGACTTTAGCATTAATATTAGATCACTCAAATGAAGATAGATTTCAATCAGAAGCAGATTCTTTGTTAAATCTAGCATTATTGTCCCACATTTTTATTGAAAAGTTAGTGTTACAGGTCGACATGATCTTATCTGACCATCTGGTTTGTGTTTTAAAGCTTTTTCATTAAAAGGGCTGTACAATTTTCTCACAATGCGAATCATTTAACACACCAGTTGAAGTTCTGCAGGTCTGATATTGAAGTCACAAGTTACTGTCTCCAGAGATAACACTGTCCACATCCATTGTTACACATTTAGAAAAAATAAAACAGCATCAGCTCCAGGTCTTATGAGGGGGTGTTAATAGACAGTCAAAGGTTTCTTGTTATGTCAGGATGCCATATCCCTCCTCTTTCATGTACTTTTCCCCACAAATGTATAAAGTGCCATCATCACCACCAGCGGCTAACAGATCTGTCCTCTGCCTCATTTTGTTCCAGCATTGAAGCTTGTTGGCGCCACTCCCCGAAAAAAGAAAAAAAAAATTCTTTCCGCTGGATTATGCAACAAAAGCAGCAGGAAGGGGAGATAATGAAACAGTCAGATGAAAGGGCTGAGAGAGCATAGCACAACTGGCCACTACCAAGAGTCACTGAATAATGACTTTATTAATTTACAAAGATCCTACTGAGATTAGTTTAATGAGATCACCTTGGTGCAGTTCACAGCAAGTCTATTAACAGTCCTTAAATGTGCAGACGGTACCAGGAGTTGTTTTTTTTTTTTTTTTTTTTAAATGAAATGACAGAGTGTTGGTTCCGTTCCTGAAGTTAGAGATAGAACAGTGGCTTGCACTCATCAGTCTCATATCTCACAGCAGACGAAAAGCAGGCTTTAAAAGAGCCACATTCATGCTGACAAGCATCATTTCCTACTGGAGTAACAAGCTTTCTTTAGTGCTTTTTGTTTTGTTTTGTTTTTTGCTTGGAATATAATAAAGATTACAGGTATAATTATAAACAATACAAGGCATTAAAAGGGTGTAGCAGTGACCACTGACCAGCAGAATGCATGGTAATAATCACACCGACTAAAAACAGTCCCCTAACTGCTCCTTTACTTGTGCTGAGATAGACATTAGCTGCTGTTATCCACGGTTGCCTGGTTTCTTCACCACTTGGCAAAGAAAGTCTGCCTGCAGCTATATTCTTGGATTAAACCACTCATTAGCATTAGCAGTTAATACCCAACCAATACTGCAATATGTCCCAAAGCTTTGCAGTAGAACTGGCACAGACAAATAGCAGATTCAGCAAAATCAATCAGCCACAAAACAGACTTTAGACTCCATCACCCAAGTATCTGATGATTCACAATGTCTTACCATACATTAAGATATATCAACAATACAGTATCAAAACATACACAGATTATTTTGTACAAAATGAAAACATAATAAAAGATTTGAAAAAATGAGAGATAAAAAAAAAAAGCAAAGCTCATAGTGACTAACCAATTAAACAAATAAAGGTGACTCTCTGTGTGCCCTCAGTGCATTAGAGACTTTCACATGGCTATTAACTGTTTTAGTGTCCAGGCTTCTGTTTCCTCAGTGGAGATCAAATCACTGCATCAACTACAAAGAAACATGACTGCTAATGTTTTTCTCTGTTCTATAAGAAGCAACAATAAGTAACTATTTAATGTAGACACTGGATAATATGTCAGTGTTGAATTTATACCGTGCGGTGCCACCTAAAGTCCCTAAAATTATTAATTTATGCAAATTTAATTTAGGATAATGATTTCAGATGCCAATATACTTTGTCACTTGAGATTTCTGATGCTGAATTAAGTTACTGGGTAAACTGTTATCACCTCATACCCTAAATGGTAGAGAAAGAACCTGGGAAAACAGTTGATAGTGTACAGCAAGGTGACATAATGACATTTATTGAATCTATTTTTTTGGAAAGCTAGTGTGAAGAACATATATTATGTAGACACCTCCTGTTGTGGCTCCCAAAAAGAAGCAATCTAAGTAAATTAATCATTTAGATAATTCTTTATTACATACAGTAAAGGTTATAAGTGGATAAATAAATATGTTTGAGTGTAATATTCCAGTGGGTGGAGACAGATCACAGGACTGCTACAGGCTGCCTAGAGTCTTTGCATGTACATCTTTAAACATCTATACAGTGTTTTTAGGAAATGGAACAGTATGTCAAAATGTGATATCTTGACACTGAAGTGCATTGATATTCTTGGATTTGCCTGCTCTCAAAAACGCAGCATTTGACTCACATGCATAAGACTCAAACAGAGTCGACTGAACACTTTGAAGGAAGCACGTCAGCACCAGCTACCCAGAAACCCCTTCTCTGCTTCTCCTCGCAGACACCCTGATTTCAGCTCCCAGTCGACAGGTCATAGTTCGGTCTTGATCCTGTGCATCAGGTCACTTTGGTCCACCATGTCTGTCTGTCTGTTCCAACGGTGGTAGGCCAGCAGAGCGATGTTCTTTGCAGCCACGGAGCTCATCTCCATGGCGCTGCCGGCCCACTCGATACCATTGAGGTAGTAGAGGTTTGGGTGGAGCTCCACGGGCGGCAGTCCCAGGCTGCTGCCGTATCGAGGGTAGGCCTGCCACTCCGTCACCTGCACTGAGTAGTACGACCTAAGACAGCAAAGAAGGAAAGCTCTTATTATGGCCATCAGTAGACATCTGATCGGTAAATTCAAGCTTTTATCATAAGTTATATCATTGTGCTGTACAAAATGACCACACACATTTAGGTGAACAGACTTTACTGGTCCTGATTACTTAAAGATCCTCAATGACTGACCTGAAGAGTGTTTTGAGCTGACTCTTGTCTAAGGGCTGCGGTGAGAACACCTTATATATTCCAGCTTCCTGTGGCTGCTTACGTCGAAAGCCTGCCGAGATGTTGACGGGGCAAACACTCGCCACGCTGTTGAAAAACAGATGTGGCGTGTCAGTGGTTAAGATGCTGGCGAAGGGGAAGAGACGGGGGTCTGGGAAGCCAAAGACGGAGGTGTTAAGGTAGCCATGCACGATGGTCGCTACGGTGCTGTGGTAGGTGCCGGCGAGCTCATCAAAGGGAGGGGTGAAATCCTGAAACTCCACTCCTGACTGGACACTGGCCTGGAGGGGCGTGGCCAACACCACAATGTCATACAGCTCGGCTCTGGGCCCCGCTGATGTGGTAAAGCTCAGTCTGTACTGGAGCGCCTCACCTTTAAAGCACACACAAGTCACTGTTAGCACTATATGACACAATACCATCTACATCAGTAACAGCTTCCCCATAAGTGAAGCCAAAACATACTGATCACCCCCTGGTGGCTGGCTGCAGCAAAGGTCATAAACTCACTCCATGTTTGTGTTAGTTCATGTACATTCAAAGATTATAATCACATTGTAAAACACAGTGGGAGCAAGGAGTCTGAAAGTTGAGTTGTTTCACTGTTAGAGTACAGTTACACCTTTGGATTGGAAGGGCTAAGTAACCGTTCATGATCAGCCATGTTCAGCCATCATTGGGGTGCCGTACCAGAATAGACGGGGGAGATGGAGCTGACTTGTGCTTGATGCAGGTTAGCATTGGCCATCTTCAGCAGGCCTGAACACACCAGCTTGTTGCCTCCTTCCACCGCCCACAGGTTGTTCTGGGCACCGGCTAAAGACACAGCGCCTGTAACACGCGCACACACACACACACACAACAGACAGTGCCAAGTGCTATAAACCAATTATCAGCTGCCCACACACTTCCCCGTTCTCTTGCTCCCACAGGCCACCCCCTCCTCTCACCTTACCTTCCTCTCTTCTATTCTTGAGTCACGGCTCCTCCCTTCCTCGTCATCTTTTATCCCTTGTCTTTTCCTTCTTTTCTTTCATGACCTACATCTAAAGCTGATGTTCAGCTCAGTCCTGACCCTCGCTTCAGCACCACATCCTGTGTCTACACATTTTTCCTACTCATTAAACCCACCATCCTCACCGTCGCCCTTTCATACTCACCAACAAAAGCGGGGATGCTGACGTTCTGTCCGTAGTTGACCCTCATGACGGGCGCGATGACCTCATCGATGAAGCGTTGAGAAACACCCAGCTCCAGCAGCGAATCAGACAGCGGCCTCCGGGTCATGTTGATGAAACCGCTCCCACCCAGAGACTCTAGCAGCTGCTCCACAGAACTGAAGGCGTAGCCGTGGGCCTGGTACTTGTAGATTCTGGAACAGTTTGTGCAAGTTAACAATTTAAATGTATTTGTTGTCATGAAATTGTCATGATTTTAATGTCCATTGTATTTCCCAGTTACATGAGGCAGGAGGATGGAGACATACAGTACTGTGCAAAAAGTCCTACACTTGGTTGGTTTAGTAAAGTTCTAATAACTACACATGCATTTATCAGTTTCTGTATTAAGATACAATCTGGATATATGTGAAGTATGTGCAGCAGTAAAAACAACTTTCAGAGAAAAAAACAGCCTCTGTAAACCAAAGTGGTAGTATTTAGTGTGAAGTACCTTTGTAACTAACATGTCTGTAACCCATTTGTTCAGATAATATGACATTTATTGCATTAATTTTCTGATGTTCTATACCAGGTTTCATTCAACACATTTCAACTATTTGTGCAGCTTCTTCATTCAGGGGTCACACTAAATAGTGACTTGAACCCTTAGAACACATTTAGTTCAGTTCTTTTTTTTTTGTCTTTTAACGCTGTACTCATTTCCTCTATATTTTTATTATATCTGAAAAAATGATAGTGATGCTCATTTCAACCATAAAAAACAACAAAGTTAAAGGTTACCTTAAGACATTTTGCACAATGTTAAGACTTCTAGATCACATGGTAAAACTGTTGAGACTAAGTTAATGGGCCTAAATAATTTCACTGCTGAAAATAGGAACTGTTTGATTTTTTTAAGCTTCTTTAAATGTTTACATATCTCCTATCTAACTCATTGAACAACAGTTAGGTTTATGCTATGGTTAAATAAGCCTGGCAAATTATATTTACAAGCAGGCGTGGTTGCCATGGGAACATATCCGAAGCTGCCAGGTGGCTATTCTAGTAGACTAATCAGTTGTAGTAAAACCATGGCAACATGTCAGTTGTGGTAAAACCATGGCAACATGACAACATGTCTGCAGCCGTGACCTGTTCCAGTCAACCTGTTCAGCACACAGCCCATTGGCATAGATACTGTATAATAGATATCGCATTCCGCCTCTCAGCATGCATCAAGACGATGTTTTATGTCTTTATTCTTTACAAATGTCAGACCCTTATTTACAACCGAGCCACGAGTTAAATGAAACTTTATCTTACTTGTTTATTTTATTCTATTTTATTTTTTACTGCATGCTTCTTACTTAGACCATGTTCTATGTATGCACCAAACCACTGAAGCAAATTTCTAGTAATGTGAACGCTGTTTACTAACATGGCAATAAACACGATTCTGAAAAATAAATTAGAGCCTCGGTCTCATTCTGAAATTTTCCATCAACATGAACTAACTGTGCAACCTCAACAAACAACAGGAACTTAGATTGAATTAAAATGTTCAGAATTGTGAAAACTGCATTTCAGTGCCTTCATCCAAGGTGCATATAAACTGCAGACCTCAACGGTTCATTATGTAACAATGACACTTTGATACAGGACCATAAATTAAACTGCACCTGCAGCATATTTACATCCTGTCAAAAACCCAGCAGCCCAAGTTGCTGACACAAAGGTGAAATTACAACAAGCGACAGCATCACCAATTTACCTCATGAATTTCTCCATGATCTCCTCCACCCACATCTGCAGGCGGATGAAGCTGATCCCGTAGCGCCACCACAGTCGGAAGAGGTCCAGAAGGTACCAGTCCGTCTCTTCCAGAATCACCTCCTCGCCATTAAACACCGCTGTCTTTCCCGCCACACTTCGGCGGTACTTCAAACCTTCAGGGATAGACACGAGTCCCGAATGACAAAAATACACAAATGCAGAGGAATTAAAGAATTAAACCTGTTTTGAACTAATTTCAACCCCTTTCAACAATGTCATCTTTCTATATTTTCAGCACAGACTATCAAATCTTTGTTGTTAAATATTTGTTTAACATAGTCATGAACAAATGAAGAGGCATACATTTACTTCACTGTAATTTCTGTCAAGAGACTAAATACTATTATTTGATTGTATGACATAACGCAGAATGACAGATGCATTAGGTTAAAGTAAAGTAATGTCACTATATCTAACACAGAACTGAATATTAGGAGCTGAAACAATTGTGTGCACACCCACACATGTGCCCACTTATCTGATAAAACCTTTCATTTTGCTTGACAGACAACTGCTTTTTCTTCTCACATGTTATCTGCCTGCCTAATCAAACTCAATATTTGCCTTCATTTCCTTCTTACACAAAAATGTACCCCAATTCCACCAAAAAAAAAAAAAAAAATGGACTGGAGCCTTTAAGTTGAGCAGGTTACTGGGTAAATGGTTATAACATAAGCTTTACAAGATAAAATACCTGTTACATTGAACACTAAAAATGACAGATACTTCATTAATCCCATAAAGTCAAACATACTGAGTTAAATGAACATTTTGTGTATGTGAGTGAGCCCACCTAGCACTTTGACAAACTCCTGCATGTGGAGGTTGAGTGAGTGAATGATGGAGCCTCCGGACTCGTAGTCGTGATGATTGACAGTTACAGTGGCGAGACGGCCTCCGACCTCGCCCTTCTCAAACACGTCCACCTGGACCTCGGGGCCAAAGTGCTGCCGTAGGAAATGGGCAGTGGCGCTGCCGCCTATCCCAGCCCCGACCACCGCTGGAACAGGGCAAGAATCAGACACAAGGCTTATCACCAGCTAGATGAAGAAAGGCACATGTGTTTGTTTTGTTGCCGCTGAATATTTCCATTAAGTGTTCACCGTGACTGTAACCTTTATATGAGCCAATACATAACACAAGAAGCTCCTCACTAGGGCTGTGGAGTTATACTGTTTCAAAGTATAAAATTGATGACTATGATACATTGTACATTTGATGTAAATTCCCAAACTTTTCCACCTGTATATTCAAAATAGAAAGCTGGTGGCTCTCCAGAACCCAAATGTACATAAAACCCATCATCAGTTGCCGTAGATCTACATCATTTTCAACTTGTTACATTTTTTATGTATTGTTTGTCCAGTTGTTGAGTCTTTACTGTTGTTTTCACCTTGTTACTTCTATTATGCTGTGTGTCCCATTTCATCATTTTACATTTTACCTTAGATCTTTTACAACTAACACCTCTGCTCTACATTTCACAGGAGATGCTCTAACACAGTTACAATATGGCGCTTGTCAAAGTGACTCAGTTCCTTGTGTAGCTCCTTTTGCTGCTTCCAACACATCAGATTTAAAGTCTAAATGTTCACTAGGCGCCTAATATATCCGACCCAGTGAAAGGTAACACTGTAATGTAAATCAATATTATTACCAATTCTCCTGTCAGTGGTCATAGTGGTATGGGTGGTCAGTGTATAACACCACAAGTACACAAAATAAACACCTTCAGCACAACAGAGGGCACTGTAGTTTCTAGTAAGGGTCACAAAAAAACAGGATTAAACAGAGTACATAGCCTGGTTAATGGATTTTTTAAATTATTATATTCAAGTGTTTATTCAGACATTTCAGACATTTTTCAAGCATTGTACATTCGTGCAGGATGCAATGTTTAAAAACGAATTTTATGAACATACAGCAGCAAGGTGGTGGGAAAAGCTATGACATGGAGGAGCATCGGTCACACAGCCTTATAGATTAACCTGCTAAAATTGTTTACACGGAAAAATATCCAGCAGTTTTATTGTGTGTGTTCATTAACATTTCTAATCATTAAAACTCAGTTCGTGTAATCCTGCGTTGTTATCTCCATCACTAACAGCCGACTGCATGCGGTGGCTATTGTTAGCTGTGACTATTAAACAGTGCATTTCTTACCTATTTTTGAAGGCGGAGCTCCGTCGACATGAGCAGATCCCGCCGGGTCTCCCACAGCTGACCATGTTGAGAGCAAGACGGAGATCATCGGTAGCAGACACCTACCCATGGCTACAACAACTGCACAGATGAGCGGCCGGAAACAAGAGGCTACTGTTTACAGCAGCGCATCGTTAGCTAGCAATACGTACTGCTATTTAACTAGCTTTACACTGACAAGTTGTCGTTCACCGATATGTTTACGTGACCGACGACTCTACTGTTGTGAATGACTGAATTTTGTCATTCATGCATACAGACTAAGCCCCATAAAACGTATTGATTGTGGTGGCTGTGATGCTGCGGATGAAACGGATCGATTCACCCATGATCGGTTGGTCTTCAACGTCCGGCAACATCACGTGATCTGTGCATCTGGACTATTTCCACCAATCACAGCGTTTTGTTCAATGCCATATGAAGAGCCATTCATCATATTTTGAGGATTTAGGATTACATTTTTTTAATGTGCAGTACTTTAATAGAAATCGTGTTTTAATCATAACTTGAGTTAAAAAGTGATATTCATTCGTAAAAAATAACTTCATCTCAAAGATCCACTCCAGTCAAGTTAAAGGCTATGTGAAGGAAAGTACAGGATGTTTCAACATGTGCAGAAAATCATTGCGTAATACAAATTCTGCACTGTCAAATTTTATGTGAATATTTTATCCTGGTAGCATTAAACTCTGCTGTCATAACAATTAAAAGTGGATTTTAAAGGCACTGATTTGCTATATTTTTTAAATGTGTGATTGTGCGCTCTCAGAATGAAAAATAAAGAAATAAAACCTGCGTGACAACATTTTGAAAAACAGTGGAAGTTGCCTTTATTTTATTCAACAGAGAAACTGCTGCGACATTGGAGTAAACCACTGAGCAGAAACTAACATTCACACTGAGCCGCTGAAATGATAACTGGCACAGTGGAGCAGTAAGGCTTAAAGACGCCTCAGACACATGCATACACACCCACTCATGTACGCAGCAAACATACAGACACATACAGTCAGTCACACACACACTCAAACACATTCATCCTCATGTACATCATCTATCTTACACGTCTGTGGCTGCTCAGGCTGCAGCCTTATCACTATCCCTCTCCCTCTAATATGGTCAGTTAGAGGTGAGGGGTCATGGTCACCTTGACATCAGGTAACCTCTGTTCCCTGCTGAAGCCTTAATGCAGGGCTATTTCAGGGCTAGAGGCGACATAACACAGAGACCTTAACCGTTCATCTCTATGATATACGTCTAAGCAACACAACCCCCCAGCGATAACACTGCAAGGCCAGCCATGGGAGTGGAGGGCGAGGTCGGGAGGGGGGGGGGTTTGTCAAGGAGGTCATGCTCTGGCCAAAAAGGCGGGGGCTGGGAAGAGTAGTACACCAGCTGTGAAGGTGGTGTCACTTGGTCACTTTGTAGACCGCCGGGTGGGCTCAGACGCAGTCGGAGGAGGCGGTGGGCCACGGCGGTCAAGGTCTTCAATGTAGAACATGATGAGCTTCCTGCGCTCCTCGGGGACGCACTCCAGAACGAGGTAACGCTTATCATTCTGAAGGATCTTCTCCACATCTTTCAGGTGCTGCTCTGACTCTTGGATCAGTTTCCTTGACCTGTGATAGGGGATAAGTCAGGCAGGCAAAACACAGGGAGCAATAGTTTGGTTATTTTACCATTAAGGACAATTGACTTGGCTGCACAGTTTACAATAGTGTTTATTGTTTCTGTGTAGGTGTTACAGCATGACCTGTACAATTCTTTCCCTAAAAAGAGATTTAGAGCCAAGACTGAATTAAGTCAAACTATAAAAGTAACTCTTCTTTATAATCAATTTCATCTTTTAAGACTTGTCAAAATTATATTTGAGTCATTTTAAGGCCTAAAATTCAGGTAATTGTATTCTAGGGTTTCCCAATAAACTGCAGAAACCCTGTTTGTATAAGGAGAGACACTCCAGTTTTTCCAAAGCTACACCTCTGTCCAGTTATCTTGAATATGTGGCAAAACAAACAACTCTCAGTATTTAACCTTCAGACAAGTGACAGCGGTTTAGTTTGTATGTTTGGATATACAGACCTGTATGTGATGAACTTTGTCTCCTTTAAAAGGGTTCTGAAGTCAGCTTTGGCCGTGATGTACTTGTCTTTGATGTAGTCTTCAAATTCCCGCTGTCTCTTCTGCAAAGACAGAAAAACACTTGAGGTCCTAAAACTGACAACTGTGCATCTGTTATAAACTAACAAACCACATGTAACTGGAAACAGTAGAAAAACTTAGAAAATTTAAAAAACAACAATAATAATCACCTTTTGGTTTGATTCAATTCAATTTTGACAGGCTGTCTTTAACATTAACTACTAGACCAGTTAAGCTCTTTGGCCTGAATTTGACAGAAATTCTAACACTGATCTGTTTTGCTATGCATAGATGACTTTAAAACACTTTTTAAAAAACATCTATGCAGTTGGTGTGGAAAAACGTAGAACTGTTTAAGATTACCGATGCTAAAAGTGGACTCAGCAGACTGAAAAAGTGAATATACCGAGCTGGGGAAAAAGAAAAAAAAAAAAAAAAAAAAAATCAACAAGGAAAGATTGAGGACCGTCATTCTGACTAACCTGGCTCAGGTCACAGAGAACAAACAGACTTGTAGCCACGAGTTGCTAGGTTTGGTCTTTATAGATTTCTGTGTTGGTATGCCAACCTAACAGAGGAAGAGTGCCTTCATTTTTCTTTTGTCATCATTTTACCGTAGGTGCTCACATTGTAACCACAGCAGACTGAAACCTGCACGGAGGTCACAAACCCCTTTATGTATATAATGGAACAACACTGATTATACAGACTAAATCATAGTCTTACTCTGTCACTTGAAGAGAACTTTATACAGCGAGGGTCCTCCTTGATGACCTTCTTGACTTCTTTCCACGTAGTTGTCAGAGTGATCTATAATAAGACAAAAGATTGAATTTAAAGCAGTGAACAGGATTTTCTTTCTCACATCCATGTTTAGCACTTCTTCTTAGGTCTGGGTCTGTATTTTCTAGGTTCATTTTTTCCATTTAGTTCCATATGTCATGTTTTTGACGTGAGCTTGTAGTTCTCACCATGCTGGTCTCATCCAGTAGTTGTCTGAAATGTTCTTTTTTCTTCTTGGCCAGTGCTTCTACATGCTCATTAAACAGCTTCTCCTTCTCCTCTCTTTCCAGCAGTGAAGCCGACTCCCAGCGGTGGTCCTTCCGAAGGTTACGGCGTGTATCTGACCATGTTGCATCTGAAGAACGTACCTGAGGAAAAAAAAATACTATAAATAAAGAGGAAATGGCAATATGCTGCGCAACCAAATCAGAGTATCTGAGATGTCACATGTCAAACTATGAAATTACACTCAGATTTTAGGATGCAGGTACAACTTCTCCTTTCCAAATTATCTATAATCAGAGGCTACTTTAGATTTTCTTCCATGTTGGTCATAAATACGTAATTTAAATGCTCTTCAATGCGAAATAAGCCGGCGACTCTCTCACCATATCAGACATGAGAGCTTTGAAATGCTGGATGGCCTCCTCCCTCTTGTGCTGCTCCCGTTCTCTGTCGATCTCTTTGGTCTGTTCTGATCGGGCCTTCTGCACCTCCCGCTCCCTCTCTCTGAGACTGGCCTCAATACGAGCCTGCCGCTCCAACTCACGCTCCTTCTCGATGTCCACACTCTGGAGAAGACATGGCATAGTGATTAGTGAAATGTCTTGACACATCATAAAAAATAAGCTACTAATGAGCTGATATGATGTTTGCCTCAAAGCCATAAATGCAAAAAAAAAAAAAAGTAGTTAATGCAGTTTGGTGTTTTTCCAGAGCATGTACAGGATTGCATGCGTTCTCAATGTACAGTCAGACACCAAAGTATTTTGAACCACACCTCATTCCACGCACACACACCAGTGCTGATCATCGCCTTAAGCATGCTGACTTATTATAATTTACATGTGCCAAACACACAAAGGCTCCAACCTTTGCCTGTTTTTCCATGTATTGTTTAAAAAGTTCTTCTCTCAGTGCAGAGCTCTCCACAGCTTTGTATCGAGGGTCTGTCTCCAGTCGCTCCTTCACTTTGCTCCATCGCTGGTTTCCCTCTATGTGCTGCTCACTCAGGAGATCAAAGAAGTCTTGCTTCACCTGGACATTCAAACATTGATCAAAATGAATCAAAACTATAACAGCAGAGAGATGCTGAACATTCATATTGATTTTGATAGTGATACCTTCTCTCCTCTGGATTTTGAGTCCTCCTTCTCCCTCTTCCTCATCGCGGTAATGAATTCAACAAAGATGGCCTCCCTGTCCTTCATCTTCTCAATGGTCTTAAATCGGGGGTCTCGCCCATGCTTCACTGCAAATTCACTAAAAGTTGTCCTGTGAAGAATGCAAAAGGCATACTTTCAGTGTAGTCTAGTCAACAAACACAAGGAAAATAACAGTATCTACAAAGTCAAAGTTATTTCAACCTTTAAAATACGAAC
Organism: Apogon talboti; assembly: GCA_037367365.1. Classification (NCBI taxonomy): domain Eukaryota; kingdom Metazoa; phylum Chordata; class Actinopteri; order Kurtiformes; family Apogonidae; genus Apogon; species Apogon talboti. The sequence goes on from JAPQRQ010000007.1 coordinate 21,638,921, forward strand.
CAAATTAGTTTTTGGAAAAATGTCCCTTTACCTGGGTGTGATCTTTGCCTCTTCCATCATCCTCCTGAACTCATCTTTGGCCTGCATCAGTTTGTTCTTCTTCTCCTTTCTCTCCTCCTCTGCTCGTGTTTTTACATACTGGTCAAAAACCTGCAGCAGATACAAATACAAAGCTAGAATTTAACAGTTTCAAATAAAAGGCTAAGAACATGATAGGACACTGAGCTACAGCGAGGACATAAAGTAGTGAAGAAAAAAAAAAGAAAAATGGAAGGAAACTGTACCTGTTTCCTCTCTTTAGGGTTAAGCAGAAGGTAACGCGGGTCAAATACAATCTTATGAAGCTCTTTGTCCCAAGTTGAGAATGCAGACACCTGTAAGACAGACAGAAAACACATCAATTCATAGCTTCAAGACACATATAAAGTCTCATGTCAACTATGTAAACATAATTAAATAGAGACATCAAAACTTTTGACATAAAAAAAGGTTACCCCTCTCTCCAGTAGCATTTCTTTGAACTGGGTCATCCGAGCCTCTAGAGGCACTATAGCCCTTTCTCTGGCAGCTCTGAGCTCTGCCTCCATAGCTGCTTCCTTTTCTGAGTCTGCCTCCTTTGCATCCTCCCTCCTGTGAGGGTGAAACAACAAAGATGAGTTAGACACATTATTTATGAGCGGATAAACTGAGGAATGGAGATCATGGAAGTGGTACTGATGGCAGACATTTGACTTACTTCCGTTTTTTGGCTTTGGTCGGCTCCTCATCCAGATTCTCTTCAGTAGCAATGGCTAATTCCGGCTCCTCCTTGTTCATGACTTTGTAAAAACAGGCACAAATTCAGTACTACAGACACAGGCAGTACACAATTTTTGTTCAAGATTGTAGCCAGCAATTGTCTGCTTTGATTTCATTGTGAACAAGCCCCTGGCAACATAACTTATTCACTATTTAACACAGATGTATGTAAAAATAACTAATTGATTAATAGTATTTCTCTGGTGCATGATTTAGTGTAACTTTAGAGTTGCATATTCTTCAAAAGATGAAAGCAACACATTTCACTTTCTACAGTCTATGTGTATGTACTGTTCTTGTATTTCTCTGTACCTGTCTTCTTGCCATCCTCCATGCCCCTCTTGTGGGGGGGCTCCTGGATGTGCTTGTCGACGTCAGCCCGACCAACCAGCTCCTCAGGCCGGTCCCACATGGACAGCCGTGTTGTGGGGTTATAAAAGAACACACGGTCGTCACCTGTCCACACTACGCACCTGATAATATACAAATAACCATTAGTAAACAGGCAGAGGATGTAGAAAAAAAAACCTGCAATGAGTCTGATTCTCTGCACTAAAACAGAGTAATCTGTTGTGTACCATGGTGTGCCAGGGATGGGGTTGGTGGCTACAGGCCGGGCTTTCTGTGCTGCTTTTTCCTCCTCAGTCATCTCCTCTTCTTTAGTCTCCTGAACACAATAACAAGAGCAGACAGACTTAGTATCAATCTGAGAGGAAGATTCAGACATGTTTATAACCTCAGTGCTAGTTTGAGGATATACATATAAACATAGGCACAAGATGCAGAATATATACGAGCCCACACACATAAGATTTTTTTTTTTGTAGAAATAGAGATGAAGCTGTTACTAAGGAGCTAAGAAGAATCTAGGTGATTAAATCTGCCAATTCTGTTCTATGCATACCTCCTTCTCATTATTAGTGTTCTCGATTTTATTTTCCTCATCTTCCATTTCCATTGCCTCGGCTTCCTCCTGGGCCAGACGCTCTTTGGCCTTTTCTGTTTCTTTTTCTGGAAAATGGATGAAAGAAATACAGACATACATTATGGGGAGAACTAAATGTAATGCATTGTACCTCAAATTAAACAGTTTTACAGTTTACAGTTCACAAAAGCTCAGAGGACAGTGTGCAAATGGTGATAACATTGCTCAGTATTGTGGAGAGGATATGACTTACAATAACAAACAAATTAATTTTGTGCAGGGCAAAATGGCCAACACTGGCCTGGAAATAGCTGACAACTAGGTTGAGTTTCATATATTTGACAAAATGGTGTGAATGTAAGGCTTCAGCATCAAACAATGCACACACTGAGTGTTAACGTGTGGCACATGTAAATAAAATAAACTGTCTACCTTTCTCCAACAGGGCCTGTGGCTTCTCCCAGGTGGACTCCAGTGTTCTGTTGTTGTAATAGTATGTCTTCCCATCCGCCGTTTTGTACTCCGACCATTCAGGGAGCTGCAGTGATCCGGCCATGGACGCAGGCGCTGCTGACAGAGCCAGCTGTGGATGCATCATGGAGACTAATGGTGGGGCCATACCAGGAAGCATTCCTGACAATAATCAGAGGAGACACACCTGCGATTAGCGTAGTCTTTTTCGCATCAAAGCTGTGGTGGTGCAGTGGATTACACTCTTGAAGTGGTATGGTGAGTCTATTATTTGTGAGGTGATATTTTCCACATCATTACCTTGCGATTAAAGTGAATACTGATTCTCTGCAGCTAAGACTGCAACAATAAATGGGGAATTTGTCCAGTCATAATCAGTAAACAGAAAAGAGAGTTTGTGAGGACATCATGATTTTGCTGTAGAAACTGCTCACGTTCACATGTGCTAGATGTGCCTAGGAAAAACAAAACTGATTGACAACTGACACAAGTCACACACACACAAACAGAGGTGACCACACACAACCATGCCACGAAATTAGACGACCACATGACCACAACATGTAGCTCTGACTGAACTTGTAGTAGTGACTAATCAACCGCAGCCAACCTTTCTGTGGTGTCAGGACTTTTCTAATAAAAACTACCCATTTCTCACCAACCACACCTCAAAATTCCTCATCGGGCCTACCTATTGATGGGATACATTTCAGCTGGCAATTTTCAAGTGCTTGCTCATTTACCTTCAAGTTACAGTATCATGTACAAAACCAATTATTTTCACTATTTAACAACAAGTGCCTGGAGACAAATCACTCCAAGAAAGTGTTTTCATCATCTAATGAGTTTTGTTTTGACAGGAACAAAGAAACCACATTTTGGCAACTAACAGAAAAATGTAACTGATTCACATGTTTTTCATTGCATACATAATCAACAAAAACATTGTACATGTGTTCGTGTAAGGCTATGTGCAGTGTGATCCTGTCAGCTGTGTCTTCATCCTAAATGCAGTAAACATGTGAAAGGTCTAAGTGTATAAAACATGAGTATGTAACAAAAACTAGGTTTAGTATTGTTGAAATGGAAGCGTTTGACCACTGTACACTGGATGGATCATGTTCACAGCATTCACCACCATGCCACTGCTTAAGGAAACTTAAAGATACCATATGACTCATGTAGACACCATTCACTACCATGCCATCTAGATCTGAGAGGCGAGCGGCTGGGTGTTTACCGTTGGCGCCGGGGCCTGCCTTTACACAGGGCGCACCTACTATCTGCATCATTGCTACACCTGCAAGAACAACGGACAAGCAAGCATCTGGTTGAACACAGCAGGACACTAGACATCAGCTACCATGGTGTGTTAACAGTATGTGTGTGGTCCCACTCAGACACACATGCATCCAGGTTTGTGTCAATACAGCACTGTTATTTAACATGTTACTACTGTATCTGCAATCATTAGTCTGTTATTTAACAGTGTTGAAAACCTAGCCAAGTGTATTTAGACTAAAGCTACTATAAAATATGATTTGTCAGATGGACATTGGAACTGTAAATATAGACACCAGTGTGATTATGTCAATCTTAAAACCTCATTATCTGTCAACAGAATAACAACTGAGCTGTCCAGTGAGCCCTCATGCCTGATCTTGACCTTGTCAACTGTTTTTTTTTTGTGTGCTAAGCATCATTCACTAAAACTACTAACGCGACTATTTTTTATTTATTTATTTATTTTTTTTTACCAATTTTCATTAGAATAAAGAACAGAAAGAGGAAACAAAACAGCACAGTAACAGAGTACAGTAGAGGAGAAAAGAAAAGCAACAAAAAAAAGGCCTTACCAGAAAACAGGAATAATACAGAAAACAAGACAACAGACCAAATTTGTACATATTGGATTATGTACTGAACTACATTTGGTGGCAACCTTTAAAATGATGTCTGGGCACAATGAAACTAAACACATAAAAGTCTTTTATAGTGAGCCTTGTGAGCATTACATAAACAGTACAGCTAGTGTTCATATTCCAGTTGAGAACTTTTGGGGTAAGGCAGTAAATGTGCCTTTTATTCACTGTGAACGCCTGTCACTCATGGCTTGAACAAACCAGCTAATTCAATATTTCTATAGCATATATCAAAATGTGTACATAATGCTGACATTCAGCAACAGAAGAGTGAAATCTAATTGCCTATAGATACTGTACTGTTTAGACTAAAGGGAAGCCACAGAGGAATCAAGTGATTTCTTTTTTCTTGTACACAGTATTTCTTCCAATGAGTACCTGCAAAAGTGAATACATTTACTGTCAAGTGTAACTCCACTGCTTTGAATGAGCAACACTTCACAACATGTACATGCACTAGAGTGAAGCAATAATACATTACTACAGGATTATGATAGAATTTATGCTGATAATGATAAGCTTTGGACATTTTCATACAATATGGAGTGATCTAAGTTGGAGTGATCAAGTTTAACAAATTCAGACAGGATTCATGGTACATTCAGGGCCCCGCCTAACTCTGAACTCTTCATCATTTTGAATGGCCAACCATGTGGGACCTGGCAAACAAAATGACGAACACATCGTAAACTCATAAATCTATGTTCAAAGGGCCACAAACTATCCAAAACAGGTAAGTTTACCTATTTTTTTTTTATTTTCCTGTGTTTAAATAATGAGTGGTACATCTGTCATTACACTTAGAGATTGAAGATGTAAGTATTTTGCGGGTAATTACAGCATTCTTTTCTAAAAATATTGATATTAATCAATAGGAAAAAAAATATTGCTATCATATTGTTTCCATGTTGCCCAGTTAATTCTTAATGTTCCAAACACAAAATAGCATACATACGTATATGGAAAAGAGCTCAGCAACAGTGGCATTAAGGCAAGCCTGTTTGTCTGCATTAAAGCATGCTGTACAGCTGTTTCTATCACTACGTCAACACTAACATTCTAAATAATACAATGTTTCTATCATTTCCAGGCCCTTGGATTTCACCAAACATTTAGCACAGTGACAGCACCTGGTGAGAATGTGACCTATCAGTTATTTGCTTTAGGTTTTGTGGTTCTTACCTGGCAGAGGGATGTGCATGCCTGGTAAGGGCACTCTGAACGGTGGCACCATGACGGGGGGAAAGGCAGGTATGGCTGCGGTGGGCTGGGCCACACTGTGAGGCAGGGCTGCAGGCAGCAAGGGCACTGTTTGCACTGCAGTAACAGGTGATGGCACCGTGGAAACAGTCACCACAGTGACTGGAGATACAGCAACAGTTGAAGTAACCGTGGCAACAGGGGGCAGGTCTGCTACAACAGTGGCTATAGAGACATATGAAAAACAGAGGATATTTAGTTTAGGTTTAATGCTTATGAACATGTGCGATGTGGATCAAATGCACAGACATTGACCTGTGATTGTCACTGATGGGGAGGCAGTGGTGGTGGAGTCTGGACTGGAGGTGAGGGTGCGGGAAGGGGTTGTGGATGGGGCTTGAGTTGGGGTTGGGGTTACTGCTGCCGCCGCTGTGCTGGCTGTCGTATTCACACTACTTGAGCTAGCATTCGTCCCTGTGCTCGATCCAGCCCCCGCAGCCTGAGCTCCAGCAACAAGAAGAGGGTTGAGTTCAGACTGCTGGATGATCTTCACACCATCTGGTTTGCTCCATGAAGACTCTCTGGTTCTGGCATTATAGTAATAAGTCTATGAAAGAGATGAGAGATGAAGTCATGTTTAAAGCAGTGACAATAAGTGTTTGAAACTTAATGATAAACAACAAATTTCTACATATGAAGCCCACTGCATTTATAGATATAGTTATCTCATACCTATGGCTATCTGGCAGGGAATTAAAAAGGTGAGGTTCACTTTCTAATTTAAAAAAAAATGTGGTAAACAAAGAGCAAACAGAGGTATGATTAAAGGATCCATATGTAAGAAATGTATTCCAAGTAATCATAAAATGGTCCTGATATGTCACCAGACATTAAGGAATCATGTTCATTTCAAATACTGATATCACTGACAGTAGTAGTCCAGCCAGAATATTTGCATATGAAAAACTAAGTGACAGCCCACGAGTAATGTTTACGTTGTCATTTTGTGTTTTGGCCTGATGAGCCACCCATCACCTATCTCACAATGACGAAGTCAGTAGTGTTTCGGCATCCAGGTTGTCAGTACCCATTGAGCTGCAGGTCGGAACATTTCTGATCACTAATGTCTGACGTTATGAATCCCAAATACGTTGTGACAAAGTGAGAAACAAAACAAGGATATGTATAGGAGATGCTTTTGAAAGATGGAGACGGCTGAAAGTGGAGAAGAATTTGAAGACAGACGCCAAAGTTGCTAATTTTCTCATGGACAGGTAAGATTCAGCTAAGTTTGGCTAACTTAATTCTACTTATTGTAGGCACGGACATTTCAAATATTCTCTACAGTTAAATAATGTTATGCATGTTCGTTAATAGTACGTTAGCCCATACGCAGGTGGGTCATCAAACTGACCAGGTAATAAATTGTTTGAGAAACAAAAACGGTGACTTGTTATTGCTAACATTAGGAATGCATTATGCTGAGATGCCGTTAGCACGTAATTGAGACATTACATCGGTCAAATGAGTTCCCTTTCAGTCCTTACACATAGTATAGTAGCCTGTAGAATTTGGTGGACTATTCACACAAAAGAGTGAAGAGCAAGTTGACCAATATGACCATTGCTAACATTAGTTATTTGTCACTAGATTCGATCTTTTCTGATAGAACTGAATAAGTTACTACCTTGCGACAGCCAATTATTGGCGATACTGAAATGTGGACACGGCTTAAAATTATTTGGCTTATCGTCATTAGTCAATTTTTGCTGTCCATAATTTCTTGCAAACCATCACGCATGAAGCATAAACATTATCAGATGATAAACTTACAGCGTAGGACTTGTTGCTTGCCATGGTAGCTCCCTGTAGTAGACTCTCTTGCTGGATCCGGCAACCTAGCTGGCAACCTCTAGTCTGGGGGGGAGGGGATACCACGCTCTACAGTATCTTGAATGTGACTACAGTACCAGTTTTGGCCACAAAGTACGGCTCCTTTAATATTGTTTAAGAAACATTTAGAACTTTGTTTTATAGAACTCCAACCTTGTAGCGAATAAGCTGCCTACCCATATATATGTTATGTAGAAAGGATGGGTATAGTATTGTTTTGGATTTATAATTTAAGACCTTGTTTATTATTTATCTATTTTGGAAAATTGTGGATAAAGACAGAAATAAATTACTACTGTAACTTTTTGACATCTGTACTTTTCCATACATACTAAAAAGACATTTCTCAAAAAAACACATGCTTACATGTGTTTTCAATCTTACCTTTCCTTCTGGTGTTTTGTTTTCTACCCAGATCTCCTCTGCAGGGTTCAGTGCTGGACTTCCTGATGCAGGAACAGGAGGCATCCCAGGAGGAAAAAGCATCCCTGGTGGAGGTGGCAGGTTCCCAATGGGAGGTGGAAGGAAGGGGGGTCTCTGTATTTCATAAAAAGAGGCCAAGCATTGAATTTTCTGACCAGAGGGAACAGGTCTTTATAATGCTGATAACTTCTCAAAAAATGTATATATTCAATGGCCAGAATTATATTTAAGCAAGCTATCAGAGTTCAATGAAAACCACTTGCAAAGGTTTGTGTATCACTACTATATCATATAATACAGTCACATAGTATCTTTAATTTCCTTGGTGGGATGAATAAAGTGTGTTTATCCAAGAAAGAACTGTATTCCTCATTCATTGTATCAAAATCATTATATAACAGTGTTAGTTACATCCTGTTTCTCTTAAAGAAGTAAAAACTGCCCCTATTCATTCCCAACTAGAAACATGAACTGTGGTCACAGACTCATACTGCCAAATGGGCGTGTCAATATTAATTAAAAAGCACACAGTCAGGATCGTATCTCTAGTGCTGATGAGACTGCACTTATTCAGAGACACATTCAGAACTGAAAGGGACTGAAAGCAGATGAACTTAAAAGCACAAAGCAGAATAAAAATAGGCTTTAATATATAACATCACCACATTAGAAGCTATGAGTCATCTTGGATGCAGTTACACCAAATCACCACACTAAAAGGGACTGTGTACAAGTGCTTCAATTCATCGATTAGTAGGACCTTTTCTTTGATAAATATGAAGCTATTAATCACCTGTAGGTGTGGAGGTCCAATGGGTGGTGGCATGCTTCCTGGAGGTGGGATGGGTGGCATGTTTGGATCAAAGGGTGGCCGAGCAAAAGGAGGTCGTGGAGGAGGTCCTCTCATCATCCCAAAAGGAGGTGGGGGCGGCCTAAGGAGTGGTGGTGGGCCGCGTAACACTGGTGTCTGGGCAGGGGCAGGTGCAGGGCCACGGAACCGCACCGCCTGCTGCGCCATTCTAGCAGATCAACAAAAATCACAATCAGCATGGAACTACAGCCATGGAAGTAAATGTGTAACATTTGCAAATCCTTATGTGCTGAAAATACATGACAGTACTATTAGCAAAGCAATATGCATGTGTCAAACAGAACACAAAAGAGTGTGCAAGTTGCAATTATTTGTAATCTACACATGCCATAGTTTCACACTCGTGCAAATGTCATGTTCACACCATTTGCTAAGTCAGATGAAGTTATACATAGCCAGCTACCTTCACATCAGTGGTGTCAATCTGATGTTTATGCAAGGCATATCCTCATCACAGCACTGCATTAATGTTAAATGTTATTACTCTGATATGTAATACTCTTATAATGCAGGCCTATTCCTCTCATCCTGACATTACCAGGTTGTCAAACACTAACATGTTAATATGGGATTAAGCTGTGTACATAGAAATTACAAAAAATAATTTAGATACTATTTGCTCTATAAGTGATGTAGTAGTTTATGGACTCTAAAAGTAATATTAAGCAGGTGGAGAATCACATATCACAGTAAACACACCGTTTTTCAAGTATTGTTATCATGAATCATAGCGTGTCTGTTATCTACCTTAATTCACTAAGGACTGCCAGGATGCAGTACATTAAAATGAATGCCATTCAAATTATCATCTGGATATGAGCCACCCATGACGTATAGGTGTTTATAACGTATGGTGATAGTGAGTCAAGCTCTAAGTGCTGATACGTGGCTAGCTACAGTAACTTTCCGTGTAAGGGCACATTTTGTAGTCCAAAACTAAATGAGCACAATCATCCCACCTCATATCTTTGAAACAAGCGTTTATTTCCAGCCCATTGAAAAGAGTGGAATGAACGGAGTTTTGCGCCTTTGATTACTAATGAATTTAGCATAGCTAAGCTAACTGGCCATTGTGAACATGACTGTGTGTCCATCGGAGACACTTTTAAGACGGTAGGTGCATCACAGTATTGGGCATGTCCCGGCAGTTCAGTAAAATAAAAACCCAGCTGACTGTCCAAGTTTGATGCATCTGTCTGTTTACCGCGTGCAACGACGAAACTGTACAGGCGAGCCGCTTGGCAACACGGACTAATGCTAGTTAGCGAATAGCTAGCCAGCTAACGTGGCTACAGTCACAATTCATGCCGCTGTTTATTTCTTCGGCGCTAAAAAAGAAACCTGGTTTAGTACGTAAAAGGCATCGCCATGCACTTAATATCGCATTGTGTTTGACGCCCATTTAACACTTTATTCGTTCAATTCAGACCTGTTGTCGTTGAACCCGATAGTCTCGCTCTCTGCTGCCTGGTCCGCCATTACAGGAAAATGTAACGTCTTTCTTCCTGGAAACGCCCCTAAATGATTTTTACTTTTCCTATTCGCTGATAGTTGTTGTCAATCACAGTCTATTTTAAGTGTCCCTACATTTGATTGGACGTTTAGTGTCGTCACAGGGGTTTGGCCGAGCGTCTCCTGCGCTCCGTTTACCATGATGCCTTTGTTCAACCCATGTCTCTGCCAGTGTGCAGGGTGTTGATCACAGGGTCAACTTTGATCACACTAACTTCTTGCACACTCCATTAGCTGTTTGCTTGTTGTGGCTGTGGATTTTATCTAAGCTGGTCGTATTTTGTGTCTACAACGAGGGGAAAAAATTAAAATCAGCTAATTAAAAGTAGTACTAACCAAAGTGGAAAAATATTTCAGACATCTACAGCTTAATTAAGAACACATAGTCGCACTGCACTTTTACTTTTTCCACTTCATGGCTATTGCGTTTTTTTCCCCTGTATTTACTAATTTGTAGAATGTATTTTTTTATACAATATGCTCTTTCAGTATAAGCCACTGTTTCATGGGCACTGCTATAGAACTAAAACTACATGAGAAAATAAAGAGAAAACGGACCTTTTTTTAAGTGAACACAAAAGAAAATGTGCTCATATTGCTTTAGTGTCTTTTTTATTTTGAAACTTAAAACACCTCATGTTTATCACATTTCCCCCCCACTTTATACATGTGTGTTTGTGGTAGTATATTGTCCTAGTGATTTGTCTGCTCTAAAGGGTTAGTCTGCCTTTATTGCATCTGTGTTTCTACTGTGGCTCAGACTCTGATAACATGAAGATAAACACCTGCTATTTCAGAATCTGTCAGTGTGTGAACAGACACTGACCAGCAGCAAACACTCAGCTCCTCATCATCTTCATCATGTTGAACATCTTCAGTGTCATGTAGCCTATCTGGACGTTACTCTGAAACCATAAAAAGTCACAAAAGATTTGGTGTTAACACATTCATGTTCAAATCCAGCCTGAAGTCAAAACACACCATTTTTTTATTTTAGTTACTTGGTTATTCAGTTAAACACTAATATTAATTTAAGTACTTTATACAATACATCAAAATGTGTTTCAGGGTTTACAAACCTTATAAAAGATGTGTATGCTTCTTTAAAGACAATTAAAGCACATTTGCTTATTCATTTAAACACTGATTTAACTGATAAATCTACAAAGAAGACAATTTCAGTAGTTTCACTGAAGTTTCACTCTATTTTGTAAAAATAAACAAATTTAAACTTTTATTCCTGCAACACCTTCCAATAAAGTTGTGGCATATTTTGAGAATGATGGTTAACATTGAAATTTAAAAAAAAAAAATTCCACATAGAAAGGTAATTGTTTTATGAAAACATGAGTTAAAAACTCACAAAAAACAAAAAGAAAGAATCAAACAGCAAAAAGAAAACAAATCACATAATATAATATGACATTTAGCCATAAGATCCACTTTACCCTTTGTTTCAATGATTTCCTTCATCCTCAGCGAGTTTGTTTCTTTTTCATTTCTTTTTCTTTAGGCTTAGCAAAACAACAACTTAAGATGATCATTCTTACAATGTAGCTGATAAGAGAAAGCACGGAAATACACAAAGGCTGTACATAACTTATTCAAAACCTGTAGTTTGTTACAGATGTTTTCTATTAAAAGTTATCCAGAGGCACAGCTTTACTCTGAGAAAGAAGCATTGTTCAAATTAAAGACGTATGCAGTCCCTTATGGTTTCTTCTTGGTAGTTCTCAGTTCAACTGGACTGGTTTAGCTCTTCTGAAAACATTTCGTCTCCCATCCAAGAAACTTCTTCAGTTCTCCAACATTTTCAAAAGAGCTAAACCAGTCCAGTTAAACCGAGAAGAACTACCAAGAAGGACGATAACCTGGGCAAATGAGAACCTACACAGATGTCCCATATGGTTCTGAATTGCACTAAACATTTTTAAATCTGAAGTATTATGTCAAGACTTATTTGTTGTTTAAATTCATTTTTCATTCTTAAAGAAATATACAATACTAATATATACATTATACAATACAATTAATACACTGAGTATTTATTTTCTCTTTTAAGAAACATGTTTAAAATTTTAACAATCCCTTATGTACTCTTATACATACATGCCCAGTTCTGTGCTAAACTTAATCCTACAACTTCAGTAAATCTTGTAAAAGTCAATTTTTCAATCAAGTTAAAGCATGTGATGTTGGGAGTAGTCAAAATGAGAAAGTAAAAGATTGACGTCGAAGGATTGAAAATTATTCACAAAGCTGGAAGGTTGGTTCTTATAGATATGTTTAGGGTTTCTGATACATTCCCCCAGGTTTCTGAGCAGCAGGTGAAGAAGCTCCAAAGGGAACAGTCAAAGCTGATTAGATTCTGAGTCTAAAAGCAGAGGCGTCAGGAGCCTCTATCAGGACACAGATAAGCAGAGAATCTTCTTTCCCTAAAAAGGACTCTAACAGCCAAAGGTCCTGAATCTGACCTAATGTCCCTCCTGTAAGCAACAGAATTAGCCTAGACTTTTTTTTTTCCCAGTTATTATCTCCTAACTTGGGAGACAGTGAGCCTTTAAAAATTCAGTCCTGCTGAGGAGACTCCGCAGTTTTGCTTTACAGTCACAGTAGACAGTTCAGTTCTAACCACCCTCCAACATGGGTGATGCTCTGATGGCTGAGTTTGGGAAGGCAGCTCCCTACCTGAGAAAGTCAGACAAGGAGCGTTTGGAGGCACAGACCCGCCCGTTTGACATCAAGACAGAATGCTTTGTTGTTGACGATAAGGTCGAGTATGTGAAGGGAACGATCCAAAGCAAAGATGGAGGAACGGTGACTGTGAAGAAAGAGGATGGAACAACAGTGACTGTGAAGGAGTCAGACATCCACCCACAAAACCCGCCTAAATTTGATAAAATCGAAGATATGGCGATGTTCACATTCCTTCATGAGCCAGCTGTCCTATTTAACCTCAAAGAGCGTTATGCTGCCTGGATGATCTACACCTATTCTGGGCTTTTCTGTGTCACTGTCAACCCCTACAAGTGGCTTCCTGTGTATGACGCTGAGGTGGTGGCAGCCTACAGGGGGAAGAAGAGGACCGAGGCGCCCCCGCACATCTTCTCCATCTCTGATAATGCTTACCAGTACATGCTGACTGATAGGGAGAACCAATCTGTCCTCATCACCGGAGAATCTGGTGCAGGGAAAACAGTCAACACTAAGAGAGTCATCCAGTACTTTGCAAGCATTGCTGCTGTCGGTGGTGGAGGCAAAAAAGACACGAGCAAGGGAACACTAGAGGATCAAATCATCCAGGCAAACCCTGCGTTGGAGGCATTTGGCAATGCCAAAACAGTAAGAAATGACAACTCATCTCGTTTTGGAAAATTCATCCGCATTCATTTTGGAACAAGTGGCAAGTTGTCATCAGCTGACATTGAGACTTACTTGCTGGAGAAGTCACGTGTCACCTTTCAGCTAAAGTCCGAGAGGAATTATCATATCTTCTTCCAGATCCTGTCCAATCAGAAGCCAGAGTTGCTGGACATGTTGCTGATCACCAACAACCCATACGACTACTCCTACATCTCTCAAGGAGAGGTGACAGTTGCCTCTATCAATGACTCGGAGGAGCTAATGGCCACTGACAGTGCCTTTGATGTGCTTGGCTTCACATCAGAGGAGAAGATGGGTGTGTACAAACTGACCGGTGCCATCATGCACTATGGAAACATGAAATTCAAACAGAAGCAGCGTGAAGAGCAGGCCGAACCTGACGGGACAGAGGCAGCTGATAAATCAGCTTACCTAATGGGGCTGAACTCTGCTGACCTCATTAAAGGGCTGTGCCACCCCAGGGTCAAAGTAGGGAATGAATATGTCACCAAAGGTCAGAGTGTGGACCAGGTCTACTACTCCATTGGTGCTCTGGCTAAATCAGTGTATGAAAAGATGTTCAACTGGATGGTAGTGAGAATCAACCAGTCTCTTGACACGAAGCAGCACCGTCAGTACTTCATTGGAGTCCTGGACATTGCTGGCTTTGAGATATTTGATTTTAACACCTTTGAGCAGCTGTGTATCAACTTTACCAACGAGAAACTGCAACAGTTTTTCAATCACCACATGTTTGTTCTAGAGCAGGAAGAATACAAAAAAGAGGGCATTGACTGGGAATTCATCGACTTTGGGATGGACCTTCAGGCTTGCATTGACCTCATTGAGAAGCCTCTGGGTATCATGTCAATTCTAGAGGAAGAGTGCATGTTTCCAAAGGCCAGTGACCAGACCTTTAAATCCAAGCTCTATGATAATCATCTGGGCAAGAACAAAATGTTTGAGAAGCCAAGAGCTGCAAAGGGGAAGGCAGAGGCTCATTTTGCCCTGGTTCACTATGCAGGCACGGTAGACTACAACATCAGTGGCTGGCTGGTCAAGAACAAAGATCCCCTGAATGAAACCGTGGTTGGTCTTTACCAGAAATCTTCTCTGAAGCTGCTAAGTCTGCTGTTTTCACAATACTCCGGAGCTGATGGTGGTGACAAGGGGGGCAAAGGAGCAAAGAAGAAAGGCTCCTCATTTCAGACAGTTTCTGCTCTTCACAGGGAAAACCTGAACAAGCTGATGACCAACCTCAAAACCACACACCCACACTTTGTCCGGTGCCTCATTCCCAATGAGAAGAAAACTCCAGGGGTCATGGACAACTGCCTGGTGATGCACCAGCTGCGATGTAATGGTGTCCTGGAGGGCATCAGGATCTGCAGGAAGGGTTTCCCAAACAGAGTTCTCTATGGTGACTTCAAACAACGCTACAGGATTCTGAATGCCTCTGCCATCCCAGAGGGACAGTTTATTGACTGTAAGAAAAGTGCGGAGAAGTTACTGGGATCACTGGATATTGACCACACTCAGTACAAGTTTGGCCACACCAAAGTCTTCTTTAAAGCAGGACTACTAGGAACGCTGGAGGAGATGCGAGATGAGCAACTGTCTCGAATCATTACAAGGATCCAGGCAAATGCTCGAGCGCTCCTCATGAGGGCACAGTTTGCTAAGCTGGTGGAACGTAGGGATGCTCTAATGGTCATTCAGTGGAACCTGCGCTCTTTCCTTGGTGTAAAAAATTGGCCCTGGATGAAGCTCTTCTTCAAGATAAAACCACTGCTGAAAAGTGCTGAGTCTGAGAAAGAGATGGCCAACATGAAGGATGAGTTCAACAAGCTGAAGGAGGCTCTGGAAAAATCTGAAGCTAGAAGAAAAGAACTGGAAGAGAAAATAGTGACTCTTCTCCAAGAGAAGAATGACTTGACCCTGCAGATCCAGTCTGAACAGGACACATTAACTGATGCAGAAGAGCGCTGTGAACAACTGATAAAGAGCAAAATTCAACTTGAGGCCAAGCTCAAAGAGATGACTGAAAGGCTGGAAGATGAAGAGGAGTTGAATGCAGACCTCACTGCAAAGAAACGGAAACTTGAGGATGAATGTTCAGAGTTAAAGAAAGATATAGATGACCTTGAGCTGACTTTGGCCAAGGTGGAGAAAGAAAAACATGCCACAGAGAATAAAGTGAAAAACTTGACAGAGGAGATGGCTTCTCAGGATGAAAACATCATGAAGATAACCAAAGAGAAGAAGGCACTCCAGGAGGCACACCAGCAGACACTGGATGACCTGCAGAGTGAAGAAGATAAAGCCAACAGTCTGAATAAAGCAAAAGCAAAGCTGGAACAGCAGGTGGATGATTTGGAGGGTTCACTGGAGCAAGAGAAGAAAGTCAGGATGGACCTCGAGCGATCAAAGAGGAAACTTGAGGGAGATGTGAAACTGACCCAGGAGAGCTTAATGGACCTAGAGAATGACAAGCAGCAGCTGGAGGAAAAACTGAAGAAAAAAGACTTTGAGATCACTCAGGTTAATTCAAGACTTGAAGATGAGCAGGTTGCTTCAGTCCAACTCCAAAAGAAGCTGAAAGAAAACCAGGCAAGAATTGAGGAGCTGGAGGAGGAGCTGGATGCCGAGCGTGCTGCCCGGGCCAAAATTGAGAAGCAGCGATCTGATCTGTCCCGTGAGCTGGAGGACATAAGTGAGCGGTTGGAAGAGGCAGGTGGAGCCACGTCAGCACAGGTGGAGCTGAATAAGAAGAGAGATGCTGAGTTTCAGAAGCTGCGCAGGGAGCTGGAGGAGTCCACTCTCCAGCATGAGTCCACTGCTGCTACCCTGCGGAAGAAACATGCCGACAGTGTAGCTGAACTCGGTGAACAGATTGATAATCTACAGCGTGTGAAGCAGAAACTGGAGAAGGAAAAGAGTGAGCTGAAGCTGGAACTGGATGATTTGTCCTCTAACATGGAGAGTGTGGTGAAGGCCAAGTCAAACATTGAGAAAATGTGCCGAACAATGGAAGACAACATGAATGAGTACAAGAGTAAACATGAAGAGGCTCAGCGGACCATCAATGACTTAACTACCCAGAGGGCGAAGCTGCTCACAGAGAATGGAGAGTTTGGACGTCAGCTGGAGGAGAAAGAGTGTCTGATTTCACAGCTGACCAGAGGGAAGAACTCATACAATCAACAGGTGGAAGACCTACGCAGGCAACTGGAAGAGGAGGTGAAGGCAAAGAATGCTCTTGCCCATGCTGTACAGTCTGCCCGCCACGACTGTGACCTGCTCAGAGAACAGTTTGAAGAAGAGCAGGAGGCCAAGGCAGAGCTGCAGAGAGCTCTGTCTAAATCCAACACAGAAGTATCTGCATGGAGAACAAAGTATGAAACTGATGGGATTCAAAGAACAGAGGAGCTGGAGGAAGCGAAGAAGAAGCTGGTTCAGAGGCTGCAGGAGGCTGAGGAGGCCATTGAGGCAGTGAATGCTAAATGCTCCTCCCTTGAAAAAACCAAACATCGGCTCCAAAATGAAATTGAAGACTTGATGTTGGACCTTGAGAGGTCAAATGCAGCATCGGCAGCACTGGACAAAAAGCAAAGAAGCTTTGACAAAGTGTTGGCAGAGTGGAAGCAAAAGTTTGAAGAGTCACAGTGTGAACTGGAGGGATCTCAGAAGGAGGCTCGGTCTTTGAGCACCGAACTCTTCAAACTGAGAAATGCGTACGAAGAGTCTCTGGATCAACTTGAGACAATGAAGAGAGAAAACAAGAACCTACAGGAGGAGATCTCTGACCTGACCGACCAGCTGGGGGAGGGTGGCAGGAGTGCTCATGAACTGGAGAAGATCAGGAAACAACTGGAACAAGAGAAGGGTGAACTCCAGTCAGCCCTGGAAGAGGCAGAGGGTTCCCTGGAACATGAGGAGAGCAAAATCCTCAGGGCTCAGCTGGAGTTCAACCAGGTGAAGGCCGATATGGAACGCAAACTGACTGAGAAAGATGAGGAAATGGATCAGGCCAAGAGAAACTACCAACGGATGCTTGAGTCACTTCAGTCCTCTCTGGAATCTGAGACCAGGAGCCGCAATGAAGCCCTGCGAGTCAAGAAGAAGATGGAAGGTGACCTCAACGAGATGGAGATTCAGCTTAGCCAAGCCAACAGGCAGGCAGCTGATGCTCAGAAACAGCTGAAGAGCCTCCAAGCATTCCTGAAGGACAACCAGTTGCAGCTGGATGACAGCCTTCATGCCAATGATGACCTGAGAGAGAACATTGCTCTGCTGGAGCGCAGGAATAATCTGATCCAAGCTGAGCTGGAGGAAGTGAGGGCTGCACTTGAACAGACAGAGAGAAGTCGAAAGTTGGCTGAACAGGAACTGACAGATGCCACAGAGCGCATGCAGCTCCTGCACTCCCAGAACACCAGCCTGATCAACCAAAAGAAGAAGCATGAAGCAGACCTCCTTCACCTGCAAAGTGAAATGGAGGAAGCTATTCAAGAGAACAGAAATGCTGAGGAGAAGGCAAAGAAGGCCATCACGGATGCAGCCATGATGGCAGAGGAGCTGAAGAAGGAGCAGGACACCAGTGCCCATCTGGAGCGCATGAAGAAGAACATGGAACAGACCATCAAAGATCTGCAGCACCGCCTGGATGAGGCAGAGCAGATTGCCATGAAGGGTGGCAAGAAGCAACTCCAGAAACTGGAGGGCCGAATCAAGGAGCTGGAAAATGAGCTGGAGGCAGAACAGAAGAGGGGGACAGAGTCCATTAAAGGAGTCCGCAAGTATGAACGGCGCATCAAAGAGCTCACCTACCAAACCGAGGAAGACCGCAAAAACATGGCTCGACTGCAAGACCTGGTGGACAAACTGCAGCTGAAGGTTAAGTCCTACAAACATGCAGCTGAGGAGGCAGAAGAGGCAGCAAACACCAACATCTCCAAACTGCGGAAGCTGCAACATGAGCTGGAAGAGGCAGAGGAGAGGGCAGACATTGCTGAGTCACAGGTGAACAAACTCAGAGCAAAAACCAGGGACGGATCAGCAAAGAAAGGTCTGGACGAGTGAGGACAGAGTCAACAACACAGGTGAGACTACACACAAATGTTGAGTCAAGTTTTCACATAACCTTCACATAGGAGTTTTCAAAATTTTTTATCAAGGTCCAAGCATTGATATTATAAAGGCTATGCAGAAACTGGAAGGAACACTATCATTTGTTGGAAAACACATCCATTTTTTTCCTGACATATTAAGCTCAGGTTGAGTTTTGAGGTTAGTTTTTGTGTTCCAGCTGTCACTTTTTGTTGAATTTCATTTGTCAAGCTTAGGTTGACACTAATAGCTAGAATATTCATCTTTCTACTTGTGAATTTAACCTTTAAATCTTTTTGTTGACAGGTGATCCTGTTCCTGGAACCAGAAAACCAAGGGCATCATCATGTCATCACATTAGTATTCACATTACTGTAGTTTAAGCTATTATTTATGAGTCATTATGAGACATCTAACAGAACTTCAAGCCTTATTTCTACTTGGCCTGTACTGGAAACCTGATTTGTTTAACATGTGAAAAAACTTTCAGATTTTTTTCCTTTGTAAAGAGCATCTTATTGCACTAATGAAACTGAAGATTGCATAGCAACATTTTATTTTATTTTTCATTTATTACCTAAACTGAGGCTTCAGGGTCAAATCTTCATGGTTTAAAAAAAAAAACAAAAAAACAAAACCTTTTTGTAATTAAATCTGAATGAATTGGGAACCTGTGCTTATCTCTTTATTGGTAATGCTTCTGGTCGTCAAATAAGTACAGTTCTAGTTAACTCACTAGCAAATGTTATGCTGACTAAAGGCGATGTCAATTAATATGCTTTATTTCAGTGTGTTATTTGTTCAATAGCTTAGGTTGTTCGTTAACATTTAGGTTAGCTGCTGTTAGATCTGACTCAAACTTATGTATTAGATAAATCTGTAATTTAAATCAAACTAAAGGTAAAACTATATTCATTGTCTTTAAATCCCAGAATCTGCTGTAAATTACTTTTAAATACTGGTGACAGGAAGTCCTATTTTTGCACATGTGACAAATCATCTGGTTTTTGGTACGGTCAACAAGAGACAAACCTCACCCTGTTGCCATTGTTGATGGTTAATACACCTTTTATGTAGCCAACCAAATGTGTGTTTCTTCACATTGAGCTCATTTGAAATGGTGGTAAAGTAAATCACCTGTGTGACTGTCATTAAATCATGACTTATTAAATATTTCTAATATGTGATCAACATATGTGTAACATCATCACTAATAATACATAAGGATTAAAATCACTGCTGAGCACCAAAAATACAACTATTTGTTTTTAATTTTCTTCAACTATTCTGATCTGATCAGTGAATCTAAAGTTTCAACAAGTTTCAGACTTCTTGTAATGAGGACAGACTGACCGTCCTTCTACTGATGATGAAACAAACACATTTTGAATGAATAGAACACCTACAGTAAGAGGATCTGAGCCTCATTCAATAACTGATTAATATATAGTCATAATATGAATGACCCAATGATAACAATAGGACTGATTGTTTGCTGATTATACACTAATGAAAACATTCCTGTTGTTAAATCCTAATAAATCTGACACATTGGACCTTTAAAATAAAAAAAGATAAAGATATCACATAAAGTACATAACAATATAATGTAGCATAATGTTTTATACTGTAACATAAAGCACCATAAAATAACATATTGTAGTGTAACCAATGCAATAGGTTAGAATATGATGCATTACAATCTACAACGTTGTACTGCAATACATCACAGTATATTACAATAATGTATGCAAAATTACAGTAAAATTACAATATGTTGCATTTCGCTATGATATGTTGTCCTACATTACAATACAGTACATTATGCTGTGTTATATCACAATATGATACATAACGACCACTGACTTTCTCTGTAATAAACCAAACTCTGTTAACTCATGTCAGCTCATTTTACTTCAATTCTATGACTTTTCTTTTACCAGCGATTATTAATATAAGGACACATTTTGAACATTTTAGAAGTAAAATATGTGAAAGTGCCTCCTGCTGTTCCCATACTTACCTACAAAATAAATTAGGTAGCTGTCCTCAGTATGTCACCAACTGGCAGCATAAAATACATAACACTGCTAAGATTTGTGATTTAATTTTCTCAATTAAAATAGATGAAGTGTGATAGCATTTTGTTTTTATGTGTTCATGCATCTATTTGTGTATATCAAAATGTAAATTCTTTATGTTGTCCGTCTGGCAGTGACTAGTGCTGTGCTAGTTAGAGTTGGGGGCCATGATCTTACTGGTGTGATATTCTGACCAAAGGGTATTTCATTTTATAAAATAATGTCTTGATGGTCAGATCAACAACAGCATCACAATCCATGAGGCAGTTTTATATGTTTAAGTCCCAAGGAGGCAGCACATTTCTCATCTGGGTCTTAAACTGAGAAGTGTGGGAACTACAGCTCTAGTGCACACTGAAAACATCTAGGTCATCGTCATTATCACCGTCTCCACTGAGGCTGGCAAAATCCTAAGCAGTGATGCATGGGATAATGTTGCAGTCTCTATGATATTGTGGTGAAGTTGATGATAGTTTCATGTCTAACATGAATAAGTGTTGCTGGAAGTCACCTCGCGGACCTCCTGGCATTTGACACACAACAGTAGAAAAGGCTAATGTGAAAAAGATAATTCATACAACAGACAGGAGCAGTTGTTTCACATTAATCATTGAAAGACAGTATGAACCTGTACCAGAAGTAGAAAAGGCTTCACTGAATGTGCCACATTAAGTTGGCACTGTAAAGTCAGTGCCTTGTTACAGATTGTTCCACATCTATTTTCTTTTTTTTCTGTAAAAACATTAGACAGAAATAGTCACATGCAAATGATTTTGTTTTCAGGACAGGATCATAATGTCATTAAAAAAAATGTTTTAGATATCGTTAATCAGTGGTAAGACTCTATTAATTATACGGGCTGAAGAGCATGACAAAAGTAAGGTAGAGTTTCCATATTAACCAGCTGTAATGATTTTCTGGCCAACCCCGAGTACATCTGAGCAGCAGAGAGGAAACTCATCGAGTAATGAGGGCAGAGACTGGTAGGGACTGCAGCCCGTGTTAAGCGTTACAGTGAGACATGCAGAGGCCTTTAAAGATGAACTATGTCAGACTCAAAAGCCTGCACCATGGTCCTGCCCAGCTACCTGCTCTGGTCATTGGCTATTTTCCTACGTAGCCTTTGGTCCATCCCCTGGTGGTTGAATCAGACCTTGGTCCTCAGTCTCACAGAGCCTTTGACTGGGTTTGTTGGACTTCATCTCATTTTGTGCTTTGGTAGAATCCATCAACAACAATGAAGTCCAGGTTTTATGGTTGTAACCTGTTTCTGGAAATAAAAATTGCTTAACATTTCAGTAACCAACATTCAGGAAAGTGTCAGCCACCACCACCTATGGACACAGAAAACCCTGGATGAGTATTTCTCACCATTTTTCTGATCTCTAGCTATGCAGCAGTACATAGGGGAGACTGGGCATGCTCAGACTGTGGGTAGAGTTGTAACACCTATTCTGGTATAAGATAGGTGTCATAACATCATTTCGGCGTCTATCCACTTCCTCCATGATTCCATATGGTAAAAATGACAGCTGTAAACTGACAGTTTCTACTGAGGACAAAAAATGATTTTGAGATGAAGTGACTGCTGAAGATCATATTTTTGTTTAGCACTTACACAATTGTATATAAGATCCTACGCCACAGCTGAAATGATAGTTTTTTAGGAAAAATGCTAATACAGCTTAATAAACAGTGGCTGATAGGATTGTAACACATCGGTAGTACAACCATCCTAACCGTAAATAGAACTGATTTGACTGTTCTTGATTTTAATAATTTTACACAAAGCTATATGTAAACACACGGTAGAATCACAGTATGACCAAGTGTAAAATTCTAAATCACAGGAGCAACAATGTATTTATAAAATGTTGATATGCTACAGTTGCCTATTTGTAACAGACATCAAGACAAAATCATGATAATTCTTGCATTTTTTGGCAGTGACAATTAACTGCAAAAATGTCCTTTCCTACCAAAGTCATGACTCCCATTTTAACTGCAATATCTGACAAAATAACCATGATTTTGTGTCATATTACATAATGTTGCATTTTCTAATGGTTAGAACTTGCCCTAGTGGTAGGGAAGGTTTTAACCAAGTGATAGAAATGCAGATAGTAGTAGGGCTCAAGTTCACATGTGACAAAAGTTATAGGTATTAAAGCAAAAATTAATACAACCTCAATTCGTGCCTCCTATTAAAGAGTCAGACCGGGAAAATCATAATAACTGAAAGTGTCACATATATTTTGTATGAATATATCACTGTTTGAGCCCAACACAATGGCACCATAAATGAGTTGTTAAAAAAATAGAAACACCATCCTTAAATTTGTAATTTAATTTAATGTTGAATGAAGTACAGAAAATATAGAGTACAATCAAATGAAACAAGCTGTATCGAAAAGACCATGATTACCCTCAACTAAAATTATGTTATTAATAGCTCTCCCATATGAACATAATACAAGGTAACTAATAAAATATTAAACTAATAGCTATGGAGTCATCATTCTGAGAGTAACAAAATAAAGATTTGGTCATTTGGAGTGCAGTGCCTTAGAAAATGACAAAAGGCTCTGCTTTAGCTGTGTTTCCACATCAAACAGAGAAAAACTATACCCATACACAAAGTCACACGCACTCATTCACTCTTATTTCTCACTTGACGGTCTCCACTAACCATAGTAATGTACTCGTAACTCAGCCAGGGGACAGAGCAGTTTTCCTCCAACTTCAATAATAATTTAAAATGTATGGATGGTGATGATTTTTTTTTTTACTGTTTGTCCATGGTTTGAGAAGTGCAGATACACCACCCTCACACCAAAACACAAGCAAGTGCCGCAGGGTGAAACATCTTTGCTGTCAAAAATACTTGCACAATTCAAAGAACATTGCTGTGCTGTACTCCGAATTGAATACTATTTATCTGATGAAGGCATCCGAACTTCAAAGTGGAGGACAAGCATTACTTCAAACAGTAAAAAATTATAGTAATACACAGGGCCAAACAGTACTAAAAGGACTGTTACCTGAGCAGTTCACTTTAATTCTACAAAACTGTAGGTATTCTTCCTGTTAATCTGTCTGTTGTGAACTGCTACATACCTGAAGATAAAGGGGTCTGAAACAGCAAAAACAGAACATAATATCCATTCCATTCGCCCTAATCATGCTCAGGATGTGAAGCTCTGTCAGTGCGCAGCCCATCCTGCCCCCTGTTGGAAGACAGGAGTATGGTTCTTGTGTGGTCCACTCTTTGTACTGGAACTGCTTTAAATATTTGCACAAGCAGTGAAGGAAAGTATTCCTCCTCTGGTAATGATTCTGCCTCTGAGAGAAATGGCTTGATTTTCAAAGTAATTTGGTAGAATAATATATAAAAGATAATATATCAGGTTACCATGTAAAATTAAGGCAGTATTGCCATTTTGATTTAAGCCCATCTTACTGATTTACAGTTAAAAAGTAGAACGTCTTGCACCTGTGATACACTGAATTTATTCATTTTTTTAACATAAAACTGGAGAAATAAATGAGAATTGTATCCTCAAAAAAAAAAAAAAAAAAAGGAACAAAACACTAGAGATTGTGGGTTGGCACCTTCTCTGAAACAGGGTGCCCTTCCTGTGACACAACTCTCTCCACTCCCCCCCTGGATCACGCCTAAAGAATGAGATGGCATCGACCACTCACTTGTGCCAGCTCACAAAGAGGAGCAGAAGCAGATAGAGAAACATGCAAGGTTGTCTTCAAGTACAGTAACCCTTCCGTGGTTCAGACTCATCACCTCAGACATGCCCACTCACTCAACCACTCAAGTAACTCACGCACAAAATTATCTTCACTCCTTCATTTCCCAAAATTGCCAAAGTTAGCAAAGGCATCTTGTTTGGGTGGAACCATGGCCGGAGCGATGGAGTGCGTCAAGCCCATCCCTGGCACTCCCATGCTACCCATCATCACTGGAGCAGCCATGCCCATATTCATGCTCATGTTCATTCCCATCATGCCTTGGTTTACAGGAATTCCACCCATCCCCACGGTACCAGTTGTCATTGAAGGTGGCATCCCTGTTGCCAAAGTACCAGGCATGCCAGCTGGCATCGATGTGGGCATGCCCATTGTCATGGTGTTGCCAGCCATCATCGTATTGGCTGGTGGTCTGATGGGCGTCACGTGTGGCGGGGAGCTGAGGTTCAGTCCTCCAAAGTTCTGTGCCAACAAGTTGACAGGAGGCACTCCTATACAGACAGAAGGAGAGCAGTTATGATATTTGGTTTTTTTTCTAATCTGTTTCACCATTTGTGTTACAAGACCCTCTAATGTATGAATAGCTTGTAAATGTTTTAGAATCCCACCAGCTGCTCTAAAGCCAGACAATACAGGATACATGTTTTCTGACTTTCTCCTAAGTTTCCACCAGTGTTGCCGGACAATATTTCACTTTATCTCAGTTCTATCTCCTTATGTAAAGAATCTCATCTATTTTTGATCCTTCTTTTAAATTAGATTGTCATAAATTATATTTTCAGATTAAATCTACTCTCTTTTCTGCTTACTTTTGGTCAACTGTCCCTTTCATTTAAAGACCCAGAGAAAGTCATGTTTTAATGTGTTCTACACTGGACTATGGACATTTCTTGTACAGATATGTTGGAGTTGGACAAGCAGGTTCAAAATCCTGCAATAGGGCTCCTCACCATCTTTATAGTCTGGAATGCTTACATTGGTTGCCTGTTTAATATAGGATTATTCATAAAATGTTATTGATGGTTTAGAAGTGTATGATTGAACTATCCCTCTGATCCATCTTTAACCTGTTGCACTTATGTCCCATGTTTCTTCCTTAGGTCTTTAAATCACAAACTTGATTGGCACTTAAGA
The DNA here is from genome assembly GCA_037367365.1 of Apogon talboti. Lineage (NCBI taxonomy): Eukaryota > Metazoa > Chordata > Actinopteri > Kurtiformes > Apogonidae > Apogon > Apogon talboti. The sequence continues at coordinate 21,664,385 of JAPQRQ010000007.1, forward strand.
GCTGGACAGGCTTTCTAAGCAGCACTTAAGATTTAAACAATCTCAATTATAAATTCTAATTATATAATTATATGCTATTTTTATCACTGTTATTTCACTATAGATGTTTTTTCCTGGTTTTTCTGGTTTGAATATCATTTCAAACTTTCCATTTTTGTGAACAGCAGAGGATTAAATGTGTTTGGTTGTGCTACTTAAATAAAGTTGACTTGAGACACAACATAAATCCTGGCTAGTACAGAATAAAAGTACACAAAATGAATTTCTGTTTGATACCTTGTTGCTGAATGATGTTATTGAGTGATGGTGGTGTCTTATTGGGATTGAGGCCAGCTGATAGGAAGTCCAGACTGATGTTGACAGAGGGATCAGACCAAGTTGAACCCAACGTTCCCTGACCTCCTACCCCAACCTTTTGTTGCTGTCCTATGGGCTGCTGAGGAATCATGCCCCCTAAGCTCTAAAAAAAATTAAAAAGATTGTACACATACAGTTTATACTTAGAGGTTTGATAAGGTTCATCATCTGGATTTAAATATCCTAATTCACATACGTAAAAGAAAGGAATGTTACCAAGTAAAAAATCCACATTACTGTGCAAAAGTCCTGGTCCAATTAGGTTTGTTGGTTTGGTAAAGTTCTAATGATCACACATATGCATTTCTCAGTCTCTGTATTAAGATCCAATCTGGATATATGTGAAGTATGTACAGCATTTAAAACAAAAGTTTCAAGGAAGAAACAGTTTCTATAAACCACTGTGGTAGCATTTAGTGTGACCTCCCTTTGCACTTAATATGTCTTTAACCCTTTTGTTCAGACAATATGAGATTTATTGCATTAATCTTCTGATGTTTTAAACCAGGTTTCATTCAACACATGTCAGATGTATCTAACAGTTTGTGCTGCTTCTTGTCATGGGGTCAGGGGTCACACTAAATAGTAAACATTTCAAACACATTTACTTCTGCCTGTTGTGTGTCTTTGAGGCTGTGCACATATTTTCTATATTTTCTTGTTGTAGTTGAAGAAAAGAGAGTGGGAAATAAATATGCATGCTCATTTCAACTCTACAAAAACAACAAAGTTTAAGGTGGCCTGAGATTTCAGCACAGTACTGTATAGAAATGCACAATGATTATAGCAGCATCAAACTACAGTCTGTATGATTAGTATATGTGTAATTCATCATCTCCAACACAGATGACACAAAGCCTTTGCATTGTATGTTTGTTTAAATATTCTGCTCCTACCTGCTGAGAGCGAGACAAGGGCATGGTAGGCATGGCGACAGATGCTCCTGGCGTTGCTCCTCCCAGAGAGAATGTCATGCTCTGAGAAGCACTCAGTGTGGTATGTGGATTGGGTACTTGATGGTTAACCCCACTCATGAGGTCAAAGAGCTCAGCAGAGGGTGGTACAGTATTAGATGCAGGGGCTGGAGGTGACTGGACGTTGCCAAACAGGTCAGTGGCGGGCTGCGAGGGCCCAGAGCTAGATGAAGCCGGTGGATTGGCTGAGAAGGCACTCCAGTCTCCAAATTCTCCATTCCCGTTGGATGAAGCAGCAGCTGATAATAACAGAAGAGGACTATGTTTAGTTATGATTTCAACTGTTATCCCAGACATGAACATGATGAGAAACAAACAACAGTCATCTGTCTCATTCCATCATGATAATGTATTCAGAAAGACTTTTCTCAAGTACTGGCAGAATGTAAAAACATTGTGGAGTGGTCTGGATATGTGATGGTGATGGTGATGATGATGATGATGATGATGATGATTATTATTATTATTATTGACACCCACTTATATACTGCTTCAGTACATGTTAAAATAAAATAATTCTAAAACAACTATTGAAAGATGATATGGAGTAACAGAACCTGCAGCCCACCACAACAGGTTCTATGGACTAACTATAAGCTGGATGAAGTCAAAACATCTGAATACTCACTTATTCATTATATAAATGAGGTGTTTAATACTGATAATATTGTGGGAATAGTGATCCACAGTCACTGCTACATAAAGTAGAAAAGACCAGCAAAGTTTACCTGTGGAGGTTGGGAGGCTAGCAGAGGCAGCCGCAGAGGAAAAATCAGCAAAGCCACCAATGAGGTCTGAACTGGCACCTTCATAGAAACACAAAAAACAAACTCAGAAAAAAAAAAGACTCTTTAAGAACACCTGAAATCTTAGGCTCCAGGTAAGTTCTGAATTTCGATCACATGCCCATCATTCACCTCTTGTGTATAGTGGTTAGTGGTTACCTGTTGTAGTGCTCTGACTGGATGACGGGTCGATCACTAGCAGGTCAGCAAGACCACTACTGGAAGACTGCCTGACTGATGACTGAAGAGACACATTAGACACAGTGATTAAATGAGCACCTTATAATCAAACATCCAGCTTTTTCAGAACTGCACAGTGTGTAAATGTACCTTCTCCTCTGGGCTTTTGTCTCCAGTGTAGTGGGCGGCGGCGCCCAGGTCCAGAGTCTTGCTGCTCGTTGCTCCGCTCCGTTTCCTTGTGGTGGTAGTGGTGGTTTCTGTAGCCTGTGTGATCTGGATGCTCTTTGTTGTGACAGTTTCCTCCTCGTCTTTAAACTCCAGAGCGTCCTGCCTACCGTTTCTTGATGCTCGGTCCTCTTCGTTATCACTATGGCAACAAGAAAAAAGATGTATCAGAAGCAGCACAGGGGAGATTTTGCTGTGGATCATTTTGTTACTATGCAATTATTGCATATACATGTGCAGTGATCTTACACACATCACTGTTTATGTAATGGAAATTCTAAGGGCTAAGAACCTCTAGATAAAAATTTATTATTTCTGTAAAAACATTGACATGTACACAAGTTCATCTGCAGAGTTTATGTTCACCTGATTCTGTCTGGAGAGTCGTCTCTTTCCTTCTTCCTGAACTTGTTGAGTGTGTCATCGATGGTGCTACCAATCTTGTCACTAATCTCTCCCAGCTTCTCGCTGAAGGGGAAAGCTCCTCTGCTTTTATCCCAGTCCTCATCCCACTTATTCCGATCCAACTCATTGGCTGTGACGAGAACGACAGAGAGAAAGACAGGGAGCAGGAGGGAGAGACTTTGTAAACATGTACATCTGTTACTAAGTACAAGCAGAGAATGGATAAATCTAAATGCTACTGCGTCAGGATCCTGTCGGATATTTTAAATTAAAGAATAAAGAAATTGAGTTGAACTTTAAAGGATTACATTATACTACTACTTCTTTACAATTTGCCCTGAAGGGGTTTGGAATAAGGAAATCACATTATTTCATTGAATTCTGGTTGGTGGCGTCACACAGTGTGTAGTGGTTATACATACAGTTCTTGAAACTGTTTCCTCCTCCTCCCATGCTGTCAGAGGAGACTCCGATATATTTGTCTTTGTTCTTTTTGGCTTTTTTCCTCTCTTCTCTCAGTCTGTCATCGTCCTGGATGAACTCCACCATTTCCTTCACCTTCTGCCGGACATTGATCCCTTGATCCTTGCCGTTTTCATCTACACACAGGAAATAAAAATAGGACAACTATGGGCTGAACTGCCATGACCTCTGCTATTAACTGAAATTTTTTTGCTGAACATGCAACAAAGTTGTACAAAAATTCCCCAAATGTCGTAGAGGATTTGCCATGACCATCTGAAAAGCACATCCATCCTTCCCAGAGGACAAACTGCCACATCAGGCCAAAATATTAAGTTGTACACAATTAATTCATTTTCTTTCAAAAACATACCAATGAAGTGGTAGTTTTCTAGAGATCGCAGGTCATAGATGTGTTCTCTGGCACTGGTGACAACTCTTTCAGACCCATTTCTGATTAAATAAGCCAGCAGGAGTAAAGCCTGAGAGAGAGAGAAGGACAAGGAGAGAGAAATGAGTGACAGATAAAAATAAGAGAAGTGGAAAAAATACAAAGGTTTTTCTTTAAATAACACAATTTTGCATAATTTGACTATTAAACTGAAACGATTACAATGCTTTCCCTGTCCTGTAAGACAAACTACAAACAGATCTGTTTGACAAACTTAGTCTGATGCAGCACAAAAAGGTTATACAGAAAAAAAGGTTTGATGTGTAAACACAGGAATCTAGCTGCAGATAGAATAAAAGATATCTACTTCAGATTAATTGCTACTCTGACTGCTATGTCCCACCAAGATTTAGTTTACTTACAACCTTACTAGCCTTTCCTGTTTGCTCATTGGTCAGCTATTCTGGTTTCTCCCCCCCCCCTACTGACTCTTACTGAGTGACCTATATGAAATATGAAATGTCCAGTCAGATCAGTCTCTGCTCATCCTCTAGTGTGAGCTAAAAATTAGTTCATGAAATCTACTTGCTGTAGTTGTGTCAACGCTTTGAAAAAATCCGTAAAATTGCGAACTCCTTCCTCTTTAGCACCAGTGCTGTTCTTAATCTCTGTGTATTTTACGATTATTTATGCAGAAGAGAAGAGCCATGTTGGCACTCAGGACTCAGACTGTGACAGTAAAATGCAGACCTATCAGACACAACACTATTTCAGGTAATTATCAGCTGACCAACCTGACAAGAGTGACCTTACCTTGTATACTCGTCTCCAATTTTTCTTGTTGTCCTTTAGCATTCTGGTCCACAGCATGTTCATCACTTCTGGGAACTGCTCGTACATAAAGGTAGATCTACACACAAATACACAGGATTACCAGTAAACTGAGGTTGTGAAAGTTAATCCACAAAAGTCTATCGGCCGCTGCATTGCCGTCAGTATGTCTTTATGAGTGTTTGTAATATACATACTTTGCTATTTCTCCCATCAGCTGTCCAGAGGGTCCCCAAGGGTCATCATTGGTGGCTTCTCTTACCTTGGACTCGATTTCAGAGTAGTTCATCACCACATTGGTGCTGTAGAGACAAGGTTTCCTGATTTTATTTTTGACATTTTGTGAATGTAAAACTAATATTAGTTAGTTTTTTCATCATTCAGCCCTGCTAGTTATGTTTGCTGCTTCTTTTAACACTCCATTATTCACCTCTCTAAAGGTCAAGGGTCATACTGTCAGCACCAGAGAGATAGTCTGGCTTCCTGACAGGATCTACTCTGCTGGAATAAATTCTATTCTATAACCTTGCTGTTACTGGGTAGCTATTTCAGTCAGCATTTTCCTCCCTTCTGTTATCTGCAAGTTTGACTACATGCAAGATGACAACAACCTCCAAACAGCAACTACATGTTTCCATTTTTGTGGTGTTTGCAGGACTTTGGTCAATTTAATACCAGAGCTCACTTCCCCATCATGCACTTGGTGCCATTCAGTATAAGTGTGATTTGATAAGAGGTGCGAACTGAACAAATAACCCAGGAGGGCCAAACCTATTTGTGGTCATGCAAAGCACTAAAAAACTGTGAAACCTATAAATAGAAGTCAAGATGTAACCACCTCCAGCTATAGACAAACATTGAATGTTTCTTTCATGGAAAACAATATTTTCTAACAAGTGTTGTACTCTGTTCTGAATCACACTGATCTATTTACTATTGATAAAATAAAATAAAATACAAATATTCTCTAACCTTCCTGGAGGCTTTTACACTTTCTTTGACCACATTAATCCCTTTGCTGTCTAAACTCTATTATGTACCATCATACACAATTAATACAAACAGGATTCTCAAGGCCATATTCATGTCCATGAACTTATGTTAGTCATGTACAGCTTCAAGTATATGAAAACAAGGTGAATGAAGGTTTCTGAGTTACGACAAGTAGAATCTCAGTCCACTGAATAATGGATGAAAGCTTCTAAAAGCCCATGTCTTGGCCATCACTCCATCACATCTCACTATTACAGACAAGTATGTGCACACGCATATGTAAAGTAATCCAACACAAAGAAAGGTACAGTATGCTAGTGTTTGCATATAGTAGAGCAGGGAAGCCTGCATGGCCCGCAGCCCACACATTGTCTACTTCCTGCTGACTTTGTTTTTGCGGACTTGCCTACTGTTTGTTTTGCTTTGCTTCTACAGATCTCTGGTGAAAACATCCAAAGCAACCTGAAACAGACCTCTCACCCTCCTCTCCATCACCACTCTATCTAATCTCCTGGTCCTCCTGCCAGTCACTGCTCCCTTGTCTCCTTTCATCTGTGTTTTGTTTTTTCCTTTTATATTTGTCTCCTCCACTCACAATCCTGTGTTATCTCCTGCCTCTCCCTTCTCCCACTCCTCTCATTACTCCTTTATCCCTAAGCAGCTACCCTTTTTTTGCCTTTTCTTACCATCTCGTTCCCATCTTGAGCTCTGTCAAGCACCTAACTAAAAGAAGATAAGAAGTCTCTGTATGTTACAGGAGCTGACTTTGACTGTGGTATTGTCAATAGATAAGACAGAGACAGACAGCGAGAGCACCATTATTGTGTGACTCTTAATCTGCTGGAAAACCAAGGCCTCAACTGCCAGCTCTGTAGAGGAATATCAATAATAGAGTGTATTCATCACGCCCAGTCAGGCACAACCAACAACTGATGGAAGCTGGTGTCTATTACAGTACATTTACTTTGTTGAGGTCTCTGTCAGTGTTACTTTTTTTGGATTCCCTCCCGTTTTGTTACTTCTTCACTGTAACTTCCCCCTCTACATGCAACGTTTCTGACAAATTGATCCTTTGAGGGTGGGATTCACAAATTATATGATTTATGTAACACATGAAAGAAAAAAAAACCACAATATATCAAGATCATGAAATTGGAAAAGTAAACATTTATATTCTAATTTGTTAACAAACAATCCATTTTGCATTGTGTGTATTATAACAGCTAATCCTTCATTACTGAAGGATTAGTTGACGGAAGGAACTGAAGGAATTACTGGACATTTCCATCATTTTGTAGCTTAGTTTGGCAGAATTAGACTTTCTGTTTTCATTTTATCCATAAACTGTTTCTTAAAATCAACTGCCTGCAAACTTCCCAAGAGAAATTATACATTAGGGGTAGAAAGGTATGTTTTTTTCTGGGTCAATACAGATATGTACTGATTATTCCTAAACCAGAAGACTGATAACTAATAATTGTAACAAATATACATTTACAGTAAGAATGAAAATCTCAGTATCAATTTTATGAGTTATGCCATAAATGGCAGGATTATAAAGAAGTTAGTAACTAAATGCTCTTGACTCATTTTAGTGTTGGTTGGCTATTACTCATGACACAGGAGGGTGACTACACGCGGTGGGAGGGTGCTGGCTGTATCAGAGCCACAGGAGTGCATTTTTCAATCCATTTATTGTCTTAAAGAAATAACAAAATTTAAAAAGGAAAAAAAAAATCAGTTGTGATAATTGGTCAGATTGATAATCAGTCAGTGTCTATGCTATATCAGTTATTACTTGGTTAAACACCTTGGGAGATTCTGGACTCATGAATTCACCACTGCTCTCCACCACTATCAAGAAAACATCAAATGAGGGAAAATATTTTGTTCATCCTTCTATTTGACTTTGGAGACTTGAAGAATCTATACCAAAGAGTACTGAGGCTATTTTTGGAGGCATGTGGAAAAACAAAACAGTACTGAAGAACTGTGTTAGATCATCCATCCCTTGAATTTGTCACTCTTCTGCATATTGCTAAAATTTATTCCATCCAATAAATAACAAAGCTAATGATATCCTTTTAGAAAACACACACAAAAAGTTCTACAATTTAGGGTGTAACTTTATTATAATTAACTAAAAAGTGAAGACATGTTTCACAATGCCCAGGAAGAATAACTGACTGTAATTTATTAGATATACATATAATACAACACTAGTGACCTATCCACAGCTTAGGTTTCACAGCTGAAAAAGTAAGTCACGTTGAAGCTTACAGCTATGGGACTGACAGCAAATAAACAACAATAACAATTATCAATTATCCACATGGAACCAACCGTGACCATAAAGTGCTGTACAGGACTATCCACGTTAACCTCTCAGATATGATCTGTTTTGCTAACCACCTCTGTTGTTCATCTGTTGTGGACCACAGGGGCATGGGCCTCTCTTTGGACCGGATAAGCTACACCATGAAGCGTCTTTAGTACTGTGTGGGCAGAGGATATATATACCCTACAAGCAAATAACGGACTACTTAGATACCCATCATTAACAAGGTCCCTTGTAGCACTCGACTGTGGCAGAGTGGAGATAGCAGGCATCATTGGGGTGGGACAGGGCGTGATTCTGCAGCAGCACCGTAACACTAACGGTACACAGATAACACAGCCGACCTGGGCTTAGCAATGCTAGCGGAATTGGCTAGGTGGGTAGCTTACGTTCTGGATCGGAATCAACTTATTTAGTACAGTTGTGCTTTTCCAGCCCCATACGAAGCAACGTAACGACACAACGTATGACGCAAAATGCATTTGTCAAACACAAATTTCCGTTCATGCCACAAAACAGACGAAATTGGCAACTATCCAGCTAGTTTGAGCTAACAGCTGAGGGGCGATAGCCGTGACGTCACGGCCCGTATCCTCTCCTCTGTCAGCGATAAAAGCTGCTGATGATGCCCGGCTAAAGCCCCACTAGCCGGTTAGCTTGGAAGCCACTTAGCGATTAGCTTGTGCAAACAGCTCCACCTGCTCCTCTGTACTCACGCTTTGTCCACCAGCTCCCTAACTTTCCACATATTCAGCATCTCCGCACGGAACTGCGGGCCCGCCGCCTCGATACTGCGTCGCCCAGTGCCTCTGCGCCTCACAGTCTGAGGTCGTATCCGGTTACCGACGACAATCACCCCCGTCCACGGTGAGCTCCGGTGGTGTAGCCGCCGCTGCGGTTAAAGGACCCGGCCCCAGTTGCTACGGAAACGTCGTTCTCTTCCTACGTCACTGAGACGTAGCGATGTGCCGTTGCCCGCGGTCTCAGTCACATGCATGTTTACCATGAGGCTTTTACTATTTTCACACAGAATGACTCATGAACAAATGAGACAAAGCTAACAATAATGGACCGTTAATTCAGCTTTGTTTGGAGGCACATGTGTTCTTCAGCACAACCGCAGATGGTGACAGTGCCTTGCTCAAGGGCAAGTCAGCATGATGAATGTCAATGGCTCCCTTTGACAGAGGAACATTTGGGTGTAATAATAATACACAAATTAAACTTAAATATGCGACATATGTTACATCACATTTTGGTTAGTTTACACAAATACAAGTAGGACTCAAAACTCCTATCACACTATCAGTTCTATGTTTTGTTGGAAATGCCGTTGAATCCTCTAATAAAGATAACAAACATATTTTATAGGCTATGGTGTGTCGTTAATCAGTCATGAGCTGTTGTGTCCTGGGGCAAGACACTTGACCCACCTTGCCTCCAGTGCCACTCACACTGGTGTATGAATGCGTGTGAATGTTTGGTGGTGGTCGGAGGGGCCGTT
>JAPQRQ010000007.1:21704702-21716885 GCA_037367365.1 Apogon talboti
TGTGTTAATGTACTGTAATATAAACAGTGGTGTGAAAGAACCCTGGTGTCCTTTAAGCAGGTGTGTATTTATGTGGTTGGTGTCAAATTGCCTACAGATGAATTTAAAGGGCTTCAGGTTAAACATGTATAAATAAAGCATAATTTGAATATATAATGATGACAGATGATTTGTGTTCTTACTCTGTTAAATAACCAGGATAAGTGTTAATTAAAATAAAACTTTTTCCTCTTTTTTCTTCTGTTTTGGTCACAGTGTTCAGAATTGTGTTTCGAATGGGAGTTGCTTTATTTTGTCACTTTAGAGTGTGTATCAATGATTGGAACAAATTCAGTGAATGAATAGAAGCCGAGACAGTGCGATGCTCTCTGTTGTTTGGGTTACACCAGTGTCTGAACACCGACAGGACTCAGGAGAACAGAGTCACAACAGGAAGCTTTGTAAAAGCGTCATTACTGGGTCCAGTTACAATTAGTCCTCCAACAAGGACACACACATTCACACACACATACACACAGCTGGATCATGTCTCTGGTAGCGGAAGGGAGGAAAACCCAGCGTATCAGGCCAGGTGTGTATTTTCTTGTGTGGGTGTTAGAGAAACAGTGTGTCCAGTGTCTTTTAGCGCTATTTTCATCACAACAGTTGCTGTGACCACCTCCTAACCTGGAAGGACCATCACTATCTTACCTCACACAACACACACATACACACACACAACCTCCACCTATCATCACCCCCCCCACAAAAAAAAGATGACCTCTAAAGTCTGCACAGTGTGTGTTAATGTGTGTGCGCCACATGTGTCTGCTGCTACTGACAAACTAGAGACAAGTGATGACTGAGATTATGCAGGGCTGTGACTGGTGGACAGAAGCCCGCCACACTCAGTCTAATAATTTTTATTTACCGTCGCATGTGTCAAACTCCAACCATCTGCTGCTGCAGCAGGCTGTAAAGCTCTATAAACCATTTTTACAAATACATTTAAACCCCAAAGAAGCCATATATATTTTGTCCTGCTGCTGTTGCGCTCCCTGCCAACCTGTTTGACTTCCTCCCTTATTCCCCCTCCTCATGTTTTATGTTCTCCCCGTTCTTCTGGCTTTGCTCTGCCCCCCTCAGTTTCGCCGTTGATTGAAGGAGAGCTGACAGAGCTAACCAGAGTTTTACTGCCTCCTTCCTTTCTGCCCACCTTCCTCCTTTCCTTCTTTCCTCCGAAGTCTTCCAGAGAAAACAGAACCTGATGGAGTTTACGACCTGATTACTGCCTGGACACACTGCTGGATACTCCCCCACAGTGGCCTGAACACACACTCACACTCACACAGAGTCTCAGCAGTGGGCGCTCATATGAGGGGGGGGGAGCACACAAGTTTACCTGTCATCTCGCATTAGTAACACTCATATGACCTGCATGGAGAAAAGCTACCTATTCCAGCTCCAAACAGCAGCCAGGCTATTTGTGGGCTGAGGAGTGGGCTTGTAATGAACGCCAGTGCTTTAAACAGATAGCTCTCTGTGCCCGGACCTGTTTGAGTAAACTTTAGACATGACAGTGTTTCTGTAAATCCACACACACTCGGCTAGGAAACAGCTAGTTGTAAAAATAGTGGCCCAATGAGGTGGAAAACCATTAAGACTGTGGATTCCTGGTTCCAAGTGGGTTGAACAACATTAGACAACATGTCAACAACCCATCATGAACGCTCACCTGCTGCCCCTGAGCAGCTAACTGTCACCCAGGGAAACAGCTCCTCCCACAGGGCACATTCATTCATTCATTTACATACCGAGTTCCAAAGATAAAAATAGTATTTATAGAGATATTTCATGGCGTTGTCTGTGTGTGTCCATTTTTGGCATGACTCTACGGACAATTATGCTCCATTAGAACTGTATGTCATAGACGCAGATAGAATCGTAGCTCCTCTCCCCCCCTAGAGGTAGGAAGCATAAGTACTGTTTATAATATGTACGTAAGTATTTATCTTTTGACAACTTTAAAATGTTATTCTGCTCATTTTAACACAGATATCTATACCTTATCCGCCTAACATATAGGCTCCATCATTTAGTTTTAAAGCATTTCTTTCTTTCTTTTTTTCTTTCTTTTTTTCTTTCTTTCTTTAACCTTTATTTTACCAGGTTGGGGCATCTCTTTTTCAAGGCAGACCTGGCCAAGATGGCAGCGATACAGTCACATCATTACAGTTTTACAATATTAAAAGCAATTGCAAACACAGACAAAAACATATACAATCAATCGAAACATTTATAGACCAACAGTCTTGAATCCAGAGTTTTAACGCTGTCTTTAAAATCAGTCAAATGAATCAGAAAATTGTAGATGGAGCTCATTTAAAAGTCAGTTTTGTAAGATTTAGGCACAAATGGGATATAATCATTAATAGTATATAGCAAAAACGAGTGGTTCTTTTTCCATTACCTTGGACTGAAGCTTTTCTATAGACAGATGAGCAGGTCAGGGTTCATAGAGTTAGCCATGTTTCTACAGTAGGTCTAAATTACTTTGTCTTCTCCTTTTTTGCATTTTATAGCAGGTGGCATCCAGTTTAAAGTGTATTAGCAAACACTAAGAAACACTGATTCTATCAAAGGTCTTTGTGCTTTCTGCAGCCACCACAGGGGAAGTGTGTGTGTGGGGGGGTTCAGTTAGTGGGAATCTGCAACTTTACCACCAGATGTCACTAAATATCACAGATTTATCCTTTAAGCATAAATATAAACATGTTGTTTTGTGTCACTGTACAGCTTGTTAACATACAGACTCTAACCCTAACCCTAACCCTAACCCTAACCCTAACTCTTAAATAGAAGGGATACTAACACATAAAAAAGACAAAGAGACAAGGGGTCTGGTTTACTGAAGCACTGCAAAATAAAAAAATTGATTTCAGAAAAAGCACCAAAGGAAGTGGACAAATTTAGCAGTTGATCCACTAACAATACAGAAAACTATGGATGCAAACACAGCTTATTTCAGTTATGACCTGTGCTGCATTGCCAAAACCAGTGCAAATTAGCAAAGAAAACAGTGCCTAGATGCACATAGAAGCATCTGATGAGGGCATGGGGATCCTACTAATGACATATATAGAGCTTGTTGCAAATGTTGTAAAGTGACAAACAAAAATCACATGCTTCTCTTGAGAAAAACAGCAACACCGACCAAGGAGAGGCGGCAGAACTGGAGTTATTGGATGAATGTGACCTAGTCTCAAACAGTGGCCTAGAATACTATAAAAATGCAATGTCCAACCTGTATATAAAGGCATATCAGGATCAGCAATGCAGTTAAAGTAAATATAGGAGAGGAGGCTTATTCCACAGAGGAAAAGAAGGCGGCACAGAGGAGACGCACAACGAAATGACATTTGTAGGATGTTATAGCACTGAATTCTGACTTACATAATTCACAACAAAAACTTGGTCGGACCTGAGCAATACATACATTTATTCTATATGGCGAGTAGGTTATTGTTTTTAATATCAGTGACAAAGAGGAAACATTACACTTTCATCCCACATCTATCTATGCAATGAGGCCAGACGCCTCTATGCCTTTCAAAAATAACTTTATGCTTGGAAAGGGTCGAAGTAAATCTCAGCGGTAGTTTTTTGAGGGTTTGTGTTTGGGCAAAATGAATAAATCTGGCCCAAGGTGACATAATGTTTCCAGTTCTATAACTTAAAAAATTGATTCACACCTTTGAGAGACGGTAGTGGTCATTATTTACAGCCTTTGGTCTAACACCCATTAATATTCACCTTATATTCATACGTATGATGTAGCTTTGCACAGAAGCCAGAATAAATGTTTGTTTATGTACTGATTACATTTTAGAACCTTTACTTTTTCACATTTGATTGTAGACCTTGAATAAATACTTCTACTTTTATTGCAGTAGGTATCTATACTTTTACTTCAGTAATAAATGTGTGTACTCTTGCCACCTCTGGTCACCCCTTGTCTTTCTAGTTTCAGAGTAGGGGGTGCTGTGTTCAGTCATTTTTCTCACTTTCAGACAGCGTCATGCGGACCTTCACGGTTACTCCAGGCTGTGATCGGTCAGCTGTGCGGAGTCTGAACCTCTCCTAAAGGCCAAGGCGTGGTGATGTCATGAAGGGAAGGGTTTTCAGCAGAGATGATTGGCCAGCTGTTAAGAGCGGTCTGTCTAGTCTCCTCTGTCTGCACCACATCTCCCATGAGCACTTTGCGTTGTCATCGGCGGGCGCTGGGCGACACCTGTGGCTTGTAAATGATTGAGACATCAGAAGCAGACTCATGCTGCATACAACCATACATTGCCTTCTATAAACACACACACACTTTCTTTTTGCATTGGTCAGATACAGAAGTATGGAAAGAAAAACTAACTATCGAGATAGATTTATATAAAAATACCATGCACATAAATGCATCCTAATACTGTGTTACAGTGAGTCTCTGTGCCTGACTGTAATGTAATAAAACTACCCGCTCGATCCCACACAGACCCGCCTGTGCAGCAAAGCACTCTGGGTAGTCACCACAGAGTCCCCTGAGATGCAACATGAAACCGCTGAAAACGGTTTTCTCTCCACTCACACACTTACACACTCATACAGAGAAAAAGAGGAAACCTTTATGAATAAACAGATGAGAGTCCATTAGTTGTAATGTTGTTATCCAGCTGTCTGACCTGTGACCTCGCTCAGGGTGTGTGTTTATGTAAGCGACGGAGACAAACAGTGATAGAGGAGGGTTAGAAGCCAATATTAGTAACAGAGAAGTTTTTTTACGGGATCCCTATTCAACGACAATACATTAGCCTTTTAACCTTTTTCCAGGATGACCATTTTTATCTCTCACCACTTGTGGTTGTAAAGGCTGTAGTTAAGGCTGTCATGTTCGCTTTCTTAAAATTAAGAGCGATAATTATGCTTCTGCATGTAATTGATGATTCTTAATGGCTTTTTAAAAACCACCACCTCATTACAAGAAACAACACACAACTCTGAGCTAGCAACCACATGCTACAGCTCCTATAAATTCCATAGGTCACATGTGTTTTTTACTATTTCATGCAGCATTGACTTTTGCAGGGATCCAGCCATTTCAATCCCAGCATTCGCTTCTCCCACGTGCAAAACAAGTTCCACCCTGACACTATTCCGAAAAGACATGATTGCTACATCCTTGGCTTAGCGCCACCCACAACGATTGCGATTGGTTTAAAGAAATACAAACAAGCCAGAGAATATCTTTCCTCCTGTTCCAGTCAAATGGGTTCAGCCAGACCATTCTCCAGTTCTCGTACAATCCTAAAATGAAGTGTGCAGATAGGACTGCAGATAGATTACCTCTCATGATATACCAGCACAACGTGGACATAACAAACACCCCATACTATTAAAAATTCCATTAACATGCAACATATTTAAGCATTAGTGTTTTTGGTGATTTTGAAGGATGACGCCCCATTGTCTTAAAAAGAGAGAAACTAAGCGAAATCTGTCTAATATGTTAATGTTGAAATGTTGTTGCTAGGGTTAAAAGGTTCTCTGACATTAGAAATAAACATGTGGATATAATGCTGGCATGCTTTCAGGTAAAATAGCAAATACAGGCTGAAAGGTTTAAATGCAGTGTTTGGAAGGTGAAGCGACTAATGTATTTGTTCAATGCACTGACTGGGAAATGAGTGACAGGAGGTGTAGAGGCCAGTTTATGGAAACTGAGGGTCAGGAAACAACAGCATCATATTTGAAGCAGCTGTTTAAAACATGTAACTTCTAGGAGAGTTCACAACAAATGTTCTCCCTACTCCCTACTCGTGCTCATTTAGCTGTGTCTAACACATCAGCTTTGAGGGCTAAACGTTCACTTGCTGTCTAATATATCCCACCCACTGACAGGTTTGTAATGAGATAATGTTATATCTGCTTGGTGTATCTGCACAAAGACAATAATTTTGCTCATGTGGGAGGAGACAGGAGGGGTGGGAGGAGATGAGGTGCAGTAAAGGAAGTTATAACGCTATTTAGGACCGAAGTCATGAATGAAAGAAAGGGACGTCGGAATGCAGTTTTTTTTCCTCCTTATTTCTAATGAGACCAAATTGGAGCTTTTTGGCCTCAGAAATGACACCAAACACTGTAGATCATCACAAACATACCATCCCCAGCATGAAGCATGGTGGTGGCAGCATCATGCAGTCGGGATGCTTCTTGGCAGCAGACCCTAGAAGGCTTATAAAGGTAGGGGGTAAAATGAATACAGGAAAATATAGAGGGATCCTGGAGGACAATCTGATCCAGTCTGTAAGAGGACTCCAACAACAAGGTGAATGTTGTGGAGTTGTCAAGTCAAACCCCAGACCTCAATTCAAGAGAGAAAAAAAAAAAAAGCTGTTCATGCCTGATCCTGTGCAACCTGACAGAGCTTGAGCAGTTTTCCACAGAGACTGTCCAGATCCAAAGAATTGTGACTTTAACAGCTCACGTCTTCTTTGGTACACAGGGTGCCCATTGTTCCCAGTGCAAAGACTTAGCTGTAACCCAGTCATAACCCAGACCAACACTTTGCTCTCAGATTGCACCTTTGCTTGCATTTCTGAGAGTCTTTAGAATGAGAAGCGGAACAGGGTTCAGGAGTCAAACAGCCACTCTACTTTTAACACCACTCTTCAGTTTTTTCTTTTTGACATAGTCAGGGCTGGCTCAGGTCTGTAATTCATCCCTCAGTTTTGCTGCAGTGTCAATGGCTGCTGGGGACAGTGATGTGTTGAGCACTTCTTTTCCTCTCTCTCTCTCTCCATATATTTATATATGTCATCATTAAATGTCACTGACGTTGCACCTTCCCTTTCCTGTAGTTTGTGCTTTTTCCTCTCTGTCCCCTCTGCCTGTTCCTTTCTGCAAGTATCTCCAGAGTTGTATGCTCCATATGTGTGGTTTTAGCCTCCAACCTGCCCAGTCTTTGATTACGTGGTACAGTGCTTTTGTTGTCTGTTGCTCTTTCTCAATGCTTTTATTTTCTCTCTCCTCTTTTCGCTCATCTAAACCAGTCAATGCAAATGGTTTTTTCTTTCATAAAGGAAGTATTTCTGCACTTTCGCCCTAGGCTTGCTCTTGGAGAATTTGTCGTCTTCCTTCTCTGTATGGAATTTCTAAGGCCTTGACCAAAATTTGTGAAGCGCCTTGAGATAATCAGGTATTATGTTTGGCACTATAAATAAAACTCGATTGAACTGAATTGAATTTCACAGAGCAAGTCCCTGTTTGTGCTCCGGACGCCCATTGATCCATACCAAAACACTAGCAGTCTCGAACAATGCGAGTCTTTGTTGTTGCCTGATGTCCCAGACTCACACCATAGTTAGTCTTGAATAGACAATAATATATATATAATAGGTACCTGGTTTGCTCTCATTTCCACCCTGAAGCATCCAGATTTTCTCTGTTTTACAGCTCCACTAACTACAATAGCAGAACAGCTATTGTGAAGGAGTAAAATAGTTACAGTATAAATTGTTAGCCCCATATCCGATCAGACCTTGATCTCTTGATCTAAATATGGTAGTTACTCTACAGGTACACCATTAGTATAAAACAATTATCCCATAACTTGTAAGTATGTATGTGTACACTGTAATGTAATGTACATGTGAAAGGTTACACTTAATTATGCGTAAGTAGTCATTCCTTAATACTGTCAAATAAAGTTCAGTGTGTGACTTTAGTGACATCTTGGGGTGAAGTCGCATATTGCAGCCAAATAGATACCCCCTACCCTCACCTATGGTCACTGCTAAAAAGTTGACTCAGTCTTTTGTCCATTCTGTCCATTTTCACTAAGGGGATGTCAATTCTGGTCCACATGATATAATAAGTAAGAGTAATGCATCTAAATGATACCAGAGGCTACAATACAGAAAAAAGATAAGAATGTTAGTTTTAAGTTAATGTAGAAGCATTGTAGCTCAACATCATAAATTCTGTAACCTTCTCCCTATGTATATAGAAACATAATGAGGAAATGAAAGTTAAGGTAATGAAAATATGAGTCTCATTTGTGTGCCATAAAAACATGAATATGAAAACTGTAGTTAATTTCTTCAACTAGATCTGCAAAAGCCACCATTAATCTTATACACTGGACCTTTAAATGTTCTTTTACTCTTCAGATTGGACTTTGTTGAAGCTGACGTGTGTTGATCTGACAGTAAACTGTGTAGTTTTTTAAACATGCAGCCCACGCATGTGAGAAACAATAGACCACCCAAATGTACTCCATCAATATATTAAGCAATGAATTATAAATTACAGTAATTTACCAGTCACATAGGTTCATGCATCCACAGCTTTTTTTTCCCTTTTTTTTTTTCACAAGCACCATGTGAAAATCCGCGTTACCGGTGTTACTCCCTGGAGTCGAGAGGCTGGTGTGTGTTGATAATTAAGCCGATGAACATGAAAATGAAGATCTTTTGCTGTAACTTAGTAGTGTGGATGCAGACTGTGTGTGCGTATGAGAGAAAGGAAAAGAGAAGGTGTGTGTGTCAATGTAGTGCTGAGAAGAGAACTAAAGGGCCATTTATAGCTGTCACACACTGACAACCATTACCCCTGCATTTACAATGCTCTCAGCACATACTGTCAGGAAGACTCTGCAGATGCACACACACACACACACAGCGACACACACACACACACACACACTCTCTACTCTACCTGACAGAGCCTAATTATCGACACCTCTCCCTGTCGGATGAAACAAAAAACTGCTCTATTTTCAGACTGATGGAGTCTGATGTCTCTCTGTCGTTTCCTTCTTCTTCTCCCCCTCTCAGCGTCTGTTGTCGTCTCTGCGCAGCACCTCGCCTGCCGCCCACCCCCTTATCTGACGTTTGATTCTCGACTCGTTAAATAAGACTCAAATTAAAACAGACAATGAGGAAAGTTTCCCCCTCACAGCCACTTTCATTTGTTGTGATTGTTATTCAGAGTCATGGATGGCAGAGTGTGTGTGTGTTTCTATGTCTGTTAAGTGTGTGTTCAGAGTGGAAATGGCAGCTAGTGCCAGCTTGTCTTTGAGGCCTGCTTCATTAGGTGTCAAACAGTCACCCCTGGCCCACAGTCCTATGTGTGTATGTGTGTTATTATTGGGTGGGGGTTTATGATCAAGTGATGCTTCTGTAGCTCTGCAGAATTTGTTTTATGGGAGGTCAGTTCGACTTATCCTAGCTCTGATTCATTATTTGTCCCTCTGGCCTGATGCAACTAACACTGCGATAATGTCACAATGTGTGTGTGTGCATGTGTGTGTGTAAGCATGTGTGTAGAATGACAATACATTTCTGCAGGACATTTCTGTGCTGGGTGTTCAGCTTTGGACGGAAGAGGAATGCATTAAATAAACTGATCTAACCAACCGTATAACCAGCACACCCAACCAGTAATGATAGTCTGTAGTGTGTGTGTGTGTGTGTGTGTGTGTGTGTGTGTGCATTCATGTGGTTGTTGGCTCTCTGGTGAGTAGATCGCATTTCAGAACATTCCAGAGTCATGTAAACATTTATGCACAAGCAAAAAATCATGCACATACACTCAACTGTGCACACACACACACACAAACACACACACATTCTTAATAACACTTCGACTGCTTCGTAAATAAACCAGTCAGAGCCAAGCGTTCTCACTTTGAGATGGAGTTCCCATACTGTACATCAAACTGGTGCACGGCAGGAAGAAAACTAAAATGAGGACGGGATCTAAGACTAAATTTATTCTAAGATGTTTTTTCTTCCCATTCAGGTCCCTTGGCAATACAAACTTGCTGATATTATAATTAAGATGGATTTATCTTAACTTTTAAAACATTGTCATAGAGGTCAAGGTGTGTTTAAGTACAAGGAATTTTTTAACCAAAAAAATAACCTCTTAAGACTTTCCCCTGATTGTGCCTCTAATTATATATACTGTATAAGTAAAGAGTACTTTTTACCTAAAGTGTGTGTAATGTTTTGGAGTCAGTGAATCCATACAGTGATTAAAACCACTGTAAATGTTAAACATACATGAATATGGGAGTGTATTTGACAGTTTCCTGCTATCCAGACCTCCATTTCTCCTTAAACAGGAACAAGTGAAGACAGTGAATGAATGAAGTCTGAAATTGAGTGAATTAAACTCTGTTACACGTGGCTTAATGTAAGGAGGTTCTACTGGCGAGGTGCCATCATTAACATGATACTGTCAACACCAGCTAATCTCTTTGTCCACTAAACTCCCAAAGATTTTATCTGACATCACCTGCACCGTCAGCAAAAATGTTGGAGAGCTGGAGCTGCTGTAGGTGTCAGCTCCTCTGAGGATCCGACAGCACTTATAGATATATTCTTTTTTTAAAAATTGCTGGCACATAAAAAAATATGAATACTTTAAATAAAATAACAGGAATTCAATGTTCATACAATATAAGTGTAATATATTTTTATGCAAACTTTAGTTCTTTTTTTTTTTCAAAGTAGAATTGATTCACTAACTGAAAACATATTTTCCCAGGTGTCATCTGGCCCAAAGGGTAAACCATATTTTGTTGTCATGTAACATGAGTCAAAACATACACACCACAAACACGGTATGTTAACTTACAGCTGTTCTATTGCAGCTTACAGCCCCCACATATATTTATTAAGTCTGGTGTACATTTAAACATAGGTGTACACTTAAACACATTTTTGTAGTTGGACTAAGTTTTTTTAAAGGTATGTGACCCCCTACTTTTCTACTCTATTGATTACTGCCATGCATAACAAAGCCTACAACACAACCTTTTCATGACTCTGTACCATGCAATTTGCCCATCAGCAGTTAATGGTCATGTGGCCAATTTGCACTATTTGCTTTTTTTGCATTTAAGATGTTGAGAGGTAGAACTATCATTTTGACCCCATTTATACTTAGCAACACCAAAGAGACAGTGAAACTGCCGTGTGAGTCAAGACGATGTATTTACAGCACTTTTTGAAACTGCTGAATATATCCACCGGCAAGACCACAGCTTGTTGTGGGAAAAATTGGAGTCTGTATTTCAACAGAAATGTTAGGGTCTTTCCTACTGACGTCAGTGCTGTGAGAGTTTTCTTAGGGACGTATGAGGAACTGAATCTTCCGTTCTCACATTGGCTTCAACATTTGGCTCCTGGTGGTAACTGCTTGCTCTAATCTGACTGTAAATCCAAATTTACTCACCACAAAGTGACCTCTGGAAAAAGTGAGAAGTGGCCAAAGTTACATCACCCTGCAGAAATGTCATTACTTGAGCCTCAAAGTGGTCCTCGTAAGGGTAGAGGACCAGTGGTCAGTAGGACTTTCAGCTCTATTCATCAGCTTTGCGCTCTGGTCCCATGCTGCTCTGCTGAAGTAAATAAATAAACAGAGGGAGTGAAGATGTGTGTAGAGGAGGAAGCTGATGGGAAGGCTATTGGGGGAGGTGTTAGCTCAATCATTCATCAGCTTGTGTATCAGCCTGCTCTTCCTATTTATCTCACTCTGCAGGCCCTGAGAGATTGGATGTTCTTTTCTGGCTGAGCATCTCCTCTCTTTTTCTCTCTGGCTTCACTTCCCTCTTGATGCTTTACATCCTTCTCCTCTATCCCTCTTTCCCGCTCTCTCCTGAGGATGGATGATGGTGAGTGTGGAGCCAGGAACTCAGTGCATCCATCACTCTTGCATTGGCAAAGCTGACTGGTGAGCAGTTCAGTGAGTGATGCCACTAGGAGGCTCCACTCTGGATTCACCCAGGTGGCCTGATCTCAGACCAGTGAGGATGTGCCAGGTGTTTGGCTCAACTTCTCAAAAAGTTTCTTCACAGATATTGGACATTATGTCTACTTACAGCACAACCTAACACGCAAATGTCCTCCTGTCCTGTCCTAAATGTTCTATTTTCTCTTACTCAGGTCGGCTCAGATGAAATCCACTTGATCAACTGGCGATGACTAGCCAAATGTAAATAGGTAGTAATATATAACATAATATATAACATAAATGTGTTTCTGTTCATGTATTTTTAGTTGCATGCTCAGTGTGTGTACAGTGAACCCTCACACTTCGCGGTCTCAGCAATCGCGGTCTCAGTACATCGCGGAGGCGTCGGTGGTCTGTACG